>CXYZ01012692.1:3175544-3186355 GCA_900006705.1 Sonneratia caseolaris
TTTCTTTAATTAAAATATTAAATTTACTTTGTATTAATGAATTAATGAAGCAACTCATAGTCATATGTTTACCTTGAAATCAGACTTTTAGATATTTGTTATGGCTGCACACTTGAAAAAAAAAATTATGATTCGAAGGTCGGAATTATCAAACGACTAATATTATCATATATATATATATATATATATATATAGATTTTTAGGTGATTATGAAGTAAATTTCTTGTGGGTGACTTGCAAAGCTGACATGACACATATTCGAAATTACCCGGAGTGCCGTCGGTTCAATTCAATAGGCAAATAGTCGTCTTGGAGACTGCGGTGCAGACGATGCATTACTAGTGCCAAACTTTTCCAGGACAGATGTACTATGACTTATGTCCAATTCAGACTCGTACTCCCAAGTTAATTGTACGAAATTTCATGATTTTTTCTGTCTGTCTCTCTCTTTCTTTATCAGATTCCATGCAAGGGATTGAAGCCTATCTGGGATGAAACCCTCCCACATTCTTTCTTCATTTTTTTCCACTTCGTGGATATACCTTAAACCGGTGGAAAACCTGTGAAACAGAACCAATCTAAATTTGAATGAAATCAACATGAAACGGTGAAATGACAATATCGTATTGGTGTGTGTGTGTGTGTGTATTGTATTTTGCCTTGCACGGTCCCAAGATGGAATCAGCTGCGGCAGTGGACCTATTTTGGGTGAAATGACAATATCATTTTTTTATTTGGCATAAAGGACTTAGCAAGAATGAACAATTTGCACAATGGGATGAAGCCATCTTGTTATCTTGCTTGAGAATTTAATTTGTGAGAATAATTATTGTAGCCTGAATTGACGAGCCATCTTTTTTAGGGTTTTTATAATAAGTAGAACGTGACTAGGGAAAAAAAAGGGGAATATAGAGAAAAAGAAGAAGAAGAAGAGGAAGAGTGATTATAATATAATGATATTACTTTTTAATTCAAAATTTATGTGGTCTTAATTCAACGTTCTAAGTAGATCTTTTGTATAACTTTTTTTCTTATATCATCACTTTTATGTAGATCCACCGCGCCGCAAAACTTAAGTTTTGGATTTCCAATCTACAGGAGTGGGGTGGCATGGCAGGTCTAATGCATGTGCCCATATGGATGCATGAATGAAGTTCTTGTTTGGAGCCTCAAACGGCTGAATTGTATCAGAGGATGCATCTGCACAAGCCTCAAGAGAGAAGAAGTAGGGGCTAAGAGCCAAAGGGCGGGCCCTCCGTCTAATTTCCCCAAGATGAGGGCCAGCCAAGAACTTGAATTAGTTGTCCCAACTTGTTGAAATTATCAGATACATCACACGTCTCTTCTTATTCACGCATGCCCGACAAAGTGGGCTCCTGTCCCACAGGGGAAAGGGTAAGTGTCCCTACGGAGGTCTCCCTCGTTTGAGACACTCCATGGGAGGGAGCGGAGCACTGCACACACCAGCGAGGGTTGTTGAGATGTAACCTTACATGTTAAAATTTCCACTATCTTATCTAAAATCCTGTATGCCATTCACTATTCTTAGACTTACTAATCACAAGTTTTATACTCGTTCTGACTGCAAGTTATAAATCCCTAGAAATTTAATTTGGTGTTATGTTAAATTTCCCACATTAGCACTAGAAGAATTTCTTGATTGGTGACAATCGTTTGTGTCGACTTTGCACCATTGCCACACGTATTAAACATACTGGGTAAACCTAGAGGCCCAACGGATTGGTCCACTGTTCGGAATCCCAGGCTGGGGTCACCACGAGCTGAGAAAGGTATCTGTTATGGTTGATCGAGTTAAAGTCTAAAGGAGAGGAATCCTAATGATGAGGGTGATCCAACTAGACCAAATCTGCCCCACAAAAGCTTGCCTGATATACTTCACAATCTCTGTAGCACCCAGGGAAACTTTTGCCAACCAAAGTGGAGGGTCTGGTAAGCTTAGTGTGCAGGAACTGTTTTTGGTATAAAGCCCTTAAGCAAGCAGTTCAAGAGAAGGAAACAACGGCAAGAACGAGGTGTCTATACGTACGTTATTTAATAAAAAGCAATGGGAATCTTATTTGGTTTAGGAAAGAAATGAGGTGAGTATTAGCCAGGGAGAATCTGGTGCAATGAAATGAGCTTTATACAATGAAATATCATGGTATTATGAGAAAATTTGTGATTCTTATTTATCTTGAAAATACGGAGGTTTTCTAGATTTCTTGGTCTGTTTTTCACCTAAAATAGCCGCAACTTTCGAAAGGCTGAGCACATAAAGAGAAATGGAATAGGTGGATGAAACACTCATTTAGCCCCATTTACATCCAATTGATATTAGAGTTAGGTGGACAAACATATATAAAGATATATAGGGCAAGCTTGACTTGATTCCCTTCAAAATTTTGAAGCTCTGAAGGACCTCCCATTGTGGGCAATAAGCGAGAGAAGAAGATTCATCCGACTGAAAATGAAAAGAAGATTTGAATGGTTTGATGAATGTGAAGATCATCGGTGTGACGTTCTAACAGACTTAGGATTTGGGTCTGATATCTGGACCACGTCAGAGTTTTGAATGTCAACAGCTAGCTGCAAGAGAAAAGGAGGGGCAAACCTTTATCTCACGTTCGATTTTTACATGAAGTTTAGTAGGTTTGAGGGCAGCATGTGGAACTGGAAGAATAAAAAAAAGGATGATGGAGGGATCTGATAAAGCATTGAGGCCACTTGCATTTTTGACGGCTCTCTTTCTTCCTACCTTCACTGGGGCAAACAGCAGAAAATTGCTACGCTTGCTTTCTTTGCTGGAACAAGCATACTAATGGAGACGGAAAGTGTATAGATATGTGAGAATCCTTGGAAAAGTACTGAGAGCATTGTGCAGTACATGGTTTTGCTTGATACACCGCATTTTCGTCAGAGTGGATAATGAATGGAGTTTGATCACTGTATGAAATAGTCTCCATATTCGAGGGCGATTCTATAATGATTTCTTGTTCTTAAACTCTGCATGAGTAATCTATCAGCAGGACAACCATTTTATCTCAGGACCAGGGTCACTTCGCTACACAAGCTACCCAGGAAATGTTAAGACATCGGGACTGAATAGGAGGAAGAGAACCTTCTGATCTATTGAACTTCTTGATGAAATTCCCGAACCCCCTCTGTCACTGCTCGTAATAATTATATATATGTTTACTTTAAGAGGCTCCTACGCGATTGTCCGAGGAGAGACAGAGTCACTACAAGTGGTAATCGGAAATTCACTTTCAGATCATCATCCAATGAATGTTGAGGTACAATCAGTCACCATGATACCGGTACTAGGTTCTGTCCTAGACTGGTCTATTGGTCTGATCATATGGAAAAACGATATGCTTGTAGAATACGTAAGGTAACTGCATGATACTGCTTAATCCGGCTACTTTATAAGGCAGAATCTCCGGCAAGGGAAAGTAACACAGTTCGAGTAATGTTGTTGATCATCAAATGAATGGGAAGCTGCTGTTTTCCATTTCATGCGTCTCCCTTTAGAACAGTTTCTTGAGGAGCAATTTAACGATGGCCACTGGTAATAAAGCAATTTCTCGTGATTGTGGATTGTATTCCTTGCGGGAGATCATGAATTTCCGTACAGGGTGCTCATCGAATTATCAATGCTACTTTCTTCAATCAAATCCTCTCTCTTAATTCGCCAGCCTTTCTTCCATCATTGAACCGATTAAAGTGAAGCTTTTCTCCTGCAACTTTTCGATCTTTTTCAGGTGTGGAAACATGTTTAGCATGCTTTTTTATCCTTCAAATCTGCGAGGAAAAATAAAAGAACTGCCATGATATGCCATCGGAAGCATTTTGAAAGTTATGACCACAGAACAAAAAGTGCTCTGCTCGTCATCAAAGATCGCTTCTTTTCGCTCAAATTCATGGTTTCCCTTGTGTTCCTTGTTCTCTGGAAAAAGGGGAAAAGAAAGCTGAAAATCATGACTGTCACCAAATTAAGAGAGGCATTGCTAGATTACAATTGTATCTGTCGTAAAATTATTGGCTTCATTTTCTGAACTTCAAATCCTGAACATTATCCTGACGATCACAGGGATGTTGCAGACCCGATGTATGAACGTATATACATCATGTATCTTGGAAGAACATCATTCTTCCTCATTAGTCTGGTTAAGTCATATCTAGGAAAAAGAAATCTGGAAAAATTTTATGACCCTGGCTTATTCCAAGAGAATTTTCTTTGAGAGGAAAGATGGAATATAATGCCTGAGGGAACAAAGAAAGAGAAGTCACCTTGTTGAGCAAAAGATGACCCCCATTTGCATCCTCGGCAGTACCACATATGAAAAGTATGGAAACTCACCCAGGCACCCTTTGCTGATGAAATTCAGCACATTATACTTCTGGTGTTCTGATGGAAGGTAAAGCGTAAACAAGGGAATCGTAGATGTTCCAGTAAAAGTATTCTCTGTAAATATCTTAGCCTACAAGGAGGAGGACAATTACTTCGAGCTTTAGAGCTGAAAAATCCAACATCAGTGAACACCGAAAAATAAATACAACCTTGGATGATAACTTATTACAGTTTTCTTCATTTTATTGATATCCAGTCACAAATCCAAGGAGAAGCGCAGTTGAGGTGGAGAAGTGAATAAAAAGGATCATTACAAAATAGGGCTACATCTATTCAATGGTGAAAGATTTTTGAGAAGGGATAGCCACAGCTAGTGACAATTCACTCCTGATCGACTGCTGCTCGTTGATTATTATATTGCGAATGTTTACTTCTCTGTATTGGTAGCACGGCTAGCATAGAACCTTGTGATGAAGGCCGAGGCCTTGCGGTCAATACCCGGCTCAGCAGTCCAGTACCATCCGTCCTCGTCTCTCGAAGATATTCTTTGGGTGTACCCTCCGTCATCAGACCAGTCATCTCCTCCACTGGAGCAGCAGGACTTGAAGATGCTCCTGAAAATGGAGAAGAAGGACGAGGACGACCTCTTCTTGCTCCCCACCATGCCTCGGTCGCGGAACTAATCAGCTACGTGCCACCCGGGGAAGAGAGCAGGAAGCGGGGCCAAAAGCAGCTTGTTTGTTGTTGATATTTCTGCGGTGACATGAAAGTGAAAGGTTTGCTTAATTTATAGTGGAGGGAGGAGTCTTAGCGGGTAAGAAAGGGCCAGGAAGATCAGGGGGCATCAAAGACAACGTGTATTAGGTTTCCAGCCATACCCGGTCAAGCAGAATACGAGGTTCAGCTTCTGTGAACAAAGAAATGTCCGAGTGGATGATGTTATACAAAATGCCATTTACGTGTTTCATGGATGAAGTACTTAAAACATGCCGTGATTGCGTTTCCTCTCTTAAGTTAATACTAGGCTCAATCTAAAACTCGATATAGATGACTGTGCTCTC
This sequence comes from Sonneratia caseolaris, assembly GCA_900006705.1. Lineage (NCBI taxonomy): Eukaryota > Viridiplantae > Streptophyta > Magnoliopsida > Myrtales > Lythraceae > Sonneratia > Sonneratia caseolaris. Next base: position 3,180,957 of record CXYZ01012692.1, read on the forward strand.
TATCTGCACTTAATATAGACTACACCGTCGCAACATTACGCCGTGATTATTCCATAGACTTCAAGTTGAAGTCCATAGACATGTTACAATGGATCAAGAACTGCTCTGGCTAATTTTATTTTGCTCGGTTTCTGTCAGAAGCAGATACTGACACATAAACCGCGGCGAACGATACATCCCGACACTGGGTATCACATCCTGACAAGTTTTAATTTAACACGAGACAAGGCTGGATGAGAATGGGGGCCTGAGATCTCCGGTGAAATGACTTGTTATGGAAATCAGGAAGGGTGTGGGGTGCGGATCACAGGCTGTTAATCTTGGAGAAGGCACAAAGTGCTATCGCCCTCTGCTCCAGAATTGACCCAAAACAGTCGCATTATTTGTGTTGCAGTGCCTAAATCCTTTTTGTTTTCTTTCTTTTTTTTTTTTTGGCCTCGGGAATTAAACTCATGATGACACAGTGATATAAGATTGAGAGGAATAGTGCTGCACAAAAAGCACAAACCATGATTTATCTACCATCATTATTCCTTAACTTTATTGCCCCAAGTTGATTCTCGTCACAGCTCTTTTGTTGATTAAACCATTATTATATTAAAGCCTGGGGAAACTACAGCCATGGTACAGCTTTATCGGTCCACCTTCGGTGGATCTCTTTTTGCACCGAACACATCCTTTTCTCTTTAGAAAATCGTAGAACAAGACTTGAACCAGGGAGATAGACCTACACGAATCGTGCTGGTAACTGTGCCATCTAGGATTGGGATTCACATGAGGATGTAATGCCCGATAAAAGCCGGTTCGTGATCATCCATACGTTACGATCTAAATGTTAAAATAGAAGTGTATCTAGCAACTTCGATATGATGAGCCAGACCAGACGAATCTAATATTTTCCGCTCATTGCAATTTACTGGGCTTCTTTTTTTATCCCCTTCTGTTTTTTTTAAGCTGTAATTTGGCGCATGTTGTTTCCTGGAATAGGGGGTTTTTCTTTTGGGTCAATGGTCAATACTCAGCAGGGCATCTTGCCTAAATCCTGGTCTTCTCAATTTAATAGAAGTCAATGGAGCTCTTTCGGCCATTCTTCTTCTTCTTCTTCTTTCCTAAGAAAATGAAATCGACTTTGACCAAACGCGTAACTAATTTCGCTTCAAGTATCGGAAGATCCGGTGACCGCCGTGTTACACTGCGTGAACAGCTACCTACACCGTAGTTTGAACCACCTAAAAGGTGAGCAAACTTTCGAAAGGGACAATGGATTTTACCTAACAACTGCAACTCTATTACTAATTTTCCGGTATGACGAATCCCAAAAATTGGAGTTCCAGTTGTCTGAGTCCCTTGTCGTGATCACAAATTGTAAGTCGACATGCATGGCTTGTAGTCTTTTTCTGTGAACATGTATATTGTAATTTAGAGCGTTTAAAAAGCAGAGTTCTCGAAATGAAATGACTATCACTTTTCTGGTATTGAAATGAACAGCAAAAATTTGATTTCCAGCTCTGTGCATCCTTTGCCATGATCATAAATTACAAGTTGACGCGGCAGGTAGTGACATAATCCGAGCCATATTCACGGCATAACTGCAAGGAACCAAGAGAAACCGATTAATTGGTCGTGCATTAATTTATGATATCTGACGACACACTGGTTTTTTTTTTGGTTAAATTCTCACGGGCAACTACATAAATGTTTTCAACCACCTTGAATTCACCAGAACATTGCCGTTCTCTTCAATTGTATTGTCGAAGGACAACTGGGACGTTAGAATTCCAGCAGGCAACCTGTTGCCGATTAGCGTATTTATTTGTAGCATGCATGCCAATATTGTAAGACATAGTCCAACTGGGGGAAATGGAATGGTGCAACAAAGAGAGAAACTAAAGTGGAACTGGGCACATGCAACTATAGAATCACAAAAGCTGGAGCGTCCCCATTTCCTCAAGGGGCTCGCGTGCACACCCCCTCTCAGTCAATTATTGAGAGCATATCAAAACCCACATTGAATAGACATAAAGAGAAGCATGAATCGTACGATTCATCTAACATAAAGTTGCACCGCGTAGGGTTTCCACCTTCAAAAGGGAACAGGCACAAGGCTCCAAGAAGGCGAAAGGAAAGAGCAAGGAAAAGAGCAATCGAAACAACAGAATATGGCTTTTGCTGTCGCTTTTCATTTCCCTTATTATACTTCCCCGCTTTTCTAAATTGTGTACTTTTGAAGGGAAGAAACACAGCCCAATGGCTAGCGAGTATCGACCAAACACCATGATATATATATATATATATATATATATATTTTTTTTTTGTTTTCCCAAGAAAGCGCCAAACCTTCACCCCCAACAGTGCATTCAAGCTGTCTAACTTTTAGGAGGGCATAAATAGCAGAGACAATTAATTAAGCCTCTGATCAACGCAGAGTTTCAATCGAGGGTTCGGCAAAGTACGCCTCCTTTGCTTTTATAGGCACGCATTAGATCTGTTTTCCCTTTTATCTTGTTCTCATTTCACTCAAATATATCACACAAATCATTTAAAAACCAACCCTTTACTTGTTTTAGGGAACACAGATCACTCGGAATACATGACAGATAAAATGCTACTGTCTGGTCGACCAGAATTCGCTGTGAAACTTCCGTAATACATGTATGAATTGGACACATATGTCAACTTAATTAGTAGAGACGCAAGGTCGGTCGATGTGGAATGAATTTTATAGGCTTGGCCAGTGATTAACTTTCCTAGGATGATTCTTTATACCTGTCCTATCATACTAATCCCTGGAAATAATTTTCCACTTGTCTTGCAAAAAATTTGCAATTCTTTTAAATAATTTATATGCACTGCCTAATATTTATAAATCCAATGAACTTTAAAACTTCTAGTTAAGTCACAACATAATTACAATTAAAAAAAATTCCCCGTTCACGAGAGGTTGTTGAACCTGAGTACGTAGAATAGACATCAGACTGTCTCAATAATCAGTTTATGTAGATAAAATGGTTTCAAAAATCTTCCCCTAAATTCGATTCCCTAATTAGGCCTGAGTAATGAAGATACAACGAGCTGAGGTTGGTGCTTATACTTGCAGTTCCCTTCACTGGCCTCTGATTACCTCGAACTAAATTGCATATCAATCGAGAATACTGTTGCGTATTAGTTTTTTTTTTTCTAGGCATTATAGACCCACCTCAAGGTCATTGCCAGACGCTTCCTCCCCTTGCCCTAGGACGCTGCTGCCAACCAAGACAACCTGGTTGGTGGCTGCGCGAGCTAGCCCGGCTTCTGGGAGGCGATCATCTATGCTACGAATGCTGCTGGGGAGTGTAGCAGGGAAATACTGCCGCTAGTGTTGTTCGGGTAAAGATCTGAGGTCATAACAGTTTCTTACTTCTAAATATCCGTAGAGGACCGGAGTTTTTCACATTTCTAACAAGTTTGGACAATTGTCATAAAGAGGTGGTAGCTGGGGTGAGTTTTCATCCTCTTGGCCATATGTGTCGAGGGGCCAGAACTGAAACGGATGGAGCCATGGACTTCAGTCGTCATGTTATAAATAAAACCATTTCTAGTGCGATCCTGTGTCATTTCTTTGTATCAAATGTCCACTGTTGAGATAGAGTGGACAAGTATTGTCTTCTTGTATCGGAGAAGCTCCTAAATCAAAGCCTACATGCGTAAAGGCTTGGGCAAAGAATTGAGATCGACCCATTTTCTTTCATTAAAGCAAGACAACAGATACAGATACTGATAGCACAATGGACTTAATCCTCGGAGAGAAGAATACGTATTTGTACATAGGGTAGCGGCAGAAAGGAGAACTAATCTCGACTCATAGTCCAGCTGGGTGAGAAGCCAGAGTGATTAAGAGAAGTTGGAAGATAGCAATCATCAGTTCAAGTCCCATTGGTTTCATGGAACTTCTTGATGAAATCAGTGGCTTTCCTGTTGATACGAGGTTCAGCAACCCACCTGAACTCGTCTTCCCCAACAAGGCGAGCCCTCCTCAGATTTACGACCTTGTCATCGTAGTCCTCGGACCGGTCGTCTATCGAATTGTACGATCTGCAGCAACCTCGGAATACGTTGAGGAAATAGAAACAGGAGTACCACTTCTCTTTCCCTTGGTTTCTTCCACCTCCTCCCATATGATACAAATACACTATACGTATGCGAACTCAAGAAAATAAGAATGGACCTCCCCAGCAAAGAGAGATGTTTGTTCGGTGAAGTCAAGGAATTAGGGTTCATGCTTTATAGAGATGGAAGCTCTCTCTCTCTCTTCATATAATGCCAACTACAGCGAGAATAGAGAATCTTTCTTCTCTGGTTTTTAGGCACTAAACATGCAATTAAAAAAACATACATACTATCATTGAGCTGGTTGATGTCGGCCACACTTCGCAGGCCTTATTAACCCAACAGATATGACAGTGGGCCGAGGCCCAAATTAGTACTGATAGAGCCAGTTGAATTGATCTGGACAGAACCAGGCCGAATCTTTAACGGTTTGATTTTGTAAATTCAAAGCAAGCTAAATCGATTAAAGTTTTATTGACTAAATTATATATATATATATATATTTTTAAAACAAAGAGCTGAAAACTGAGCAATCGAATCACGAGAACTGACTCTATATGATTCAATTTTTGTACTAAAATCACTATGGTTCAAACTTAATAATTTAAATATAATCAAACCAGATATTGAATTCAATTCAAGTCACAATATTTTCCGGTCTAAATTGAACCAGACCCACGCCTAGACGTTACCTGAGATTCCATTGTATATTGGATCGATTTGTTGGTACCAATCCTACCAATTAAGCTCTAACAAGTTGAAAAAAGAAAACCCCCTTTACTCAACAAATAAACTTGAAAAATATATATAACTAATAGAAAAATCGAACCAAATAAGATTATTCGATATGTCTTTCCCTTGAGTAATATTTCGAATTTGAATATTATAAATATGAATGATTTATGGTAAATTAGTTAATGTGTGATGAGTTTATAAATATTAAATACTTAATAATAAAAAATAATAATTTCATGGTTTTTTAAGTTTATAAATAAAACAAAGTATTAAATACATATTTCCAAATTAAATAAAAATAACTACAGGTTGCATTTTCCACTCCGTTCAGAAACATCGTCGGAGGAAAGGGGGCAGGTGGCATGACAGGCCACGCATGATTTATTTTATCATCTCTGGTACCAATATCCGTTTAAACTTAATATTATATTTAAGATTAATCTTTCGCGTAAGTTTTTTTATATATAAATTATTGTGACATGCAAAGGGGACAGCCGACAGGTCACCAGTCATGTTTTCTGCCCATATTTTTTTAATTATATATTTAAAATATAATAAATTTTATTATAAAAATTAAA
>CXYZ01012692.1:3186541-3202535 GCA_900006705.1 Sonneratia caseolaris
ATAAAAATTAAATATATAATTTTTTTTAATTATCTCTACAAAATCTGGGTCCCACTAAATTAAAAGCTCCTTGGAAACTCTGAGCCTCGTGGGACTTGGAATTCCAACGCATTGAATCATCTGCTCGTTTGAACACGACAAGCTCCCAAGTAAATTCAACTTTCAGTGAGCCTAGTCTACTCCCTGAAGTAATAAACAACTTTTCAGTGAAGTAATAAATAATTTTCATTGTGGAATGGTCGCCCGTATCCAATCAATCATAAAAAGCTTGTCTTGTTCTGCTTCTTCTTCTTCTTCTTCTTCTACATCTGTTCACTTCCTACCCTCCTTCCTCATCAGACGAACCGCCATAGCTTCTCCCTCCCTGTCTCCTGCTAGCCTCTTCACTTTCTTAGAATTCTCCGGAGGAGCGTTATATTGAGTTTGGGAAGTTTCCCGAATCGGCCGAGTCATCGCCATCCCAGCCAAGCCAATCCGAGGAGAATTTCAGCACCCCGCCACTGGAGTATCAGCAGACCGACGAGCGCACTGATACACCTACAGGGGACATTGATTCATGGAGACTCCGCCACCTCCGAAGACTCAGCTCCTTGACGCGCCGCTCAGTGCCATCGGGTTCAACATCGAGGTGCTGTCACCGCACAGGGTCACGGGGAGCTTTGTCGTCACCGAGAAGTGCGTCCAGGTCAGGACCATCACCTCAAACCACACCCCATCCCTCCCCCCGCCGCCGCCCCCCACAACACCCACACAAGAAAATCTGATACATATTGCATCAGTTATATTTAAATATCTTTTGACTAGCTTAACACATATAAAAGAGGCAACTCGAGTGTATATTCGATAAGAAAAAAATCCCAAGTGTTTGTCCTGAGCATAGCTTTTTAAGGTATTTTTAATCAGTGATCAAATATCGCTGGATATCGTTGCACTTGATTTTAATTATTAGACTTATATTGGCTTTAATTATCAGACCTCCATTGGGAATCTATGCTTTGGTTGCAGCCGTTCAAGGTGCTACATGGAGGGGTGTCGGCGATGATAGCGGAAGGGCTGGGCAGCCTGGGGGCTTACATAGCGAGTGGCTACAAGAGGGTCGCCGGGATTCATCTCAGCATCAACCATGTCAAGAGCGCTCTCCTCGGAGAGACCGTCCATGCCGAAGCCACCCCTGTCAGCCGAGGCAACACCATTCAGGTAAAAAGAATCTACTCGGTCTTGTATGTATGACTCATCCACGCTCACTCGTACCAACTTCGAATACAGCATGATGGTGTTGTCAGCAAACAAAACCGAATTGATTCTCTGCGAGCATCTCTACTCAGTACTGGTCCATGAAATCCTTATGTTTGGTGAACATAGTAGATTCGACAGAGTGTGCTGACAAGAATTGCTTTCTTTGCATTGTCCGAGCAGGTCTGGGAGGTTCAGCTGTGGAAGGCTAATCCTTGGAACCCGGAGGAAAGACTGCTGGTCTCGTCCGCCCGGGTAACCCTGCTGTGCAACATGCCCATGCCCGAGCCTGCGAAAGGTGCGGACAAGATCGTCAAGAAGTGCGCAAAGCTCTGAAATCTGGAGGCCACAGCTCCTCCTTCAATGTTCAAGATTGGTGATCTTCTCACTCCCTCGCGGACTTGGTTATTCCTGTCCCTAGTGTAAGATAGTACGTCGACTATTAAACAATACCGATCGAAGTAAGTGATAACAACAACCGGCATTTTTCATTCAAGAGAAGAAATGCTTCGGCTTCAGCTCTTGATGCAGACCATGTTGCAGCACAGAGCTCTTTTTGTCTCTTTTCTGATGGATGCGTTGCAAAATTTGGCTGAACTTCTGAACAGAAAAATAATTACAAAAAAAGGCTGCTAAAAGTGGGCCTAGATCTACCAGATCAGAAAATCGCTACTTCTAGGCCATGTCCACAGATGTTAGCAGCTCTAGTTTCTCGAGCAACTCTTCTCAAACTGCTTTATCCTGAAGAACTAACCACAAAACAAAATGATGAAGGAAGCTGAATTCGGTCATTGTGTAATGTACGAGCAAGGTAATGGGACCCGAAATGACCAAGAAGACCCGACTAAAGGACTGGCCTCAACTCTTTTGCGGGCTTCTCTCGAACTTAGTCGGGCCATCAACTGTTCCATTTGCGATGGGGCTCGTCTGAACAACCCAACAGCAGCTGACAAAGTTCAGATTGGATCGAAAGAAGTACTTAAATTAAATGGACCACGAAGAGATTCTCAGTATACTGGTTAAACAATGGTTCCATAAATAAATCACTATGTTGCACTTAGGCTCCTCGATTTGCTGTTGCTGGTGCGACGCATCCCGAATGTGGAACCCTTCCCCTAGTTCACCCGCTTCAACTGGTCTTTTTTTTTCGAAGTGAGACTGTGTACACTGCCGTAAGAATACGTTCTTCGTTTAAGACGCTTTCCCAAGTGCAGGATCACATTGAAATTTAATATCCACGTTGGGAGAGTCCCAAATACCTAATTAGAGTAACTGATAGGAACGGGCGTCTCCTTCAAACCAACTCAAAGGTCTGTTGGCGTCATTCACATATTTAACACTTTCTTGCAACTCCTTATCATCGAGCGAATTGAATCCAGCAACCGCTGTACTGGAAAATTACCAGAAGGCTACTTCTGGGCGTGCTTGGGTCTGGTTATATGAAGGTCTCATTGACAAATCCGAACCCGCCCTTCACCTTCAACGAATTACCTCGAGGGTAGAGTCCAGTTAGAGGAGTCCATCCCATTCTGAGAGACAAAAGGGAATTCCATCTGCGTTCCTGATGAACTCGAGTAATCTGGCCATAGAGTTTGAGGTTTTGCTGATTTCAGCCATGTTACGTCAGATTTGGAAATGGAGACAAGAAAGCTTCTAGATTTTCATCGCATCTCGACTCTGATGTCATGCAAAAACTGCATTACATCCGAAAATTTTTCTTATTCAGGAAAAACAATTAACTGGTACAACCAGTTCGGGGCACAACAATCATAGAAACAGGTCGATATAATTTATGTCCGACACATGTGTGTCTCGTCTCGTACACGAGCAAGAAAAAATGAATATTTTCAAAGGATATTGTTAAGATCTCGAGTACTCCAATGGTCCCAAAACAATTCGAGACATCGTTGTCTTCGACCTGCTCGACCAATTTGTTTTCCACGCATAAAAACTGCATTCTAGTACGAGAGCGACAAGCAGGTCCATGTAATTCACTCAACAAGAACAAGAAGAAGTTTCAACTATTCTATATTAGGTTTGGCCATTTCTCTTTTCTCGATCAGTCGAATGAAACGCACGACCGGCCATGCCACACGATGTCCATCACGACTCTTACAGCTTGCCCGATAGAGACGCTGCCGCGTTCTTTGAGAGTGAGCCGAGAATACATGGGTTTGATCTCGTCAAGAGGACAAGGGAACAAAAATAGACGTTCGAGGACTTTGTGAGGCCGGCAGATGAATAGTCTTCTTTGAATTTTTTTATATGTGTATGCGAGATGCGTGTCACTCGTGACTGGTTTCCTGCCGGAAGGAGCGGATTGTTACGGCCACCCGAGTTGGCATGCAAACCGAAGCTTCGCGCTGTGGATGGGTAACTTTGGGGGGCCATTCCGTGAGAAGAAGGGAGTCTGAGTCAACAGGACAGAGAAAAGACGGCAAGAGTTAGCGGTCAGGTCGCTCAGGTCGGGCCATTCTACTCAATCAGCTCGTTTTCTTTCATGTAATGTCGTGTTATCAGGCAAAGACTTTGAAGTGCCGCCCCGGGCGCCGCATTCTCTTACCGACTTTCCAAGTTCGATCGGCTTTCCCCCACCTTAATTTCCTTTGATTTTTCCGGCACCAACATGACGTGGTGGTTGGCTGTCCCTGAAAGATTAGACCGTTAGGTCTTATCATCTGGCATACCGAATGTTAGGCGAGTGCCATTAATCTAACTATATAGATTAGTAACGTTTCGTTTGATGGTACGTAGAACTGATTGAGTTACAAAGTGTTGTTGATAATGAATATCAAACACCATTTAAACCAATTTCAATCGGATGTCGTCACTAATTCGCCGGAAAGTAGGTAGGTGTTATGGGATTATGTATCAAGAATGTGATATCTCTTTTATACATATATGTATACACACATATAAACGCAACAGGATACATAGGAACTTATACATGCAACGTGGTCGCCTGTGCTAGCTTAATTACGTATTATCCTGACCTTCTCGTGATCTCCATAAGACTCATAGTTCAACAAGTGAGCCCTTCTAGAAAGTTGTGTAGTCCAGATTCATAGGAAAATCAGTTAAAGTTGTGCTAGACGGGGAATGTTGAGAGAAAAATAATAATAATCGGTCAAAATTAATGTGAAAGGAATATTAATATTATAAGTAAATTCTCTCAGAAGATTTTGTTCCCCCCTAAAAAAAGAAAACACAATGGCCATATACGTTCCTTTTCCTCATTTGTGTTCCACGCCATACATGATCTACATGAGCTAAAATCATGTATCCTCCCAATTCATACATTATACCATTCGAAATTATCTTTAATTTATCTATATCTACTGTTAAGAATTTTAAACTTTAAATTTAACATATTATATATTATCATTTTACTCGGTAACATTCCATAAATTTTATCGGTTAGACATTATGCACCTTTCAAGCCCGTTCCCAGACCCCAGGTCTGACTGACGGTTGGTGCTCGGCCTTGGTTGAGTTGCTTTTGGAAAGTGAAGTCTACGCGGAGGGCATAATTCGTCGAGGCGGACCATACCCCATGACCCGATTTAGGATGCACGCGGCTAATGATCTTTCAAATGCGAGGAGGAAAAAAGTCGAATAATTGCAGGCGCCATCCAATGTAGACGATCGATTTGGTCGGGAAATTACAACGTTCGTTCCTCTTTGTTTTTTTTCCCACACACACACACACAGACATATATACACTACATATATACAGCTCATCACCAGGAACCACTTTGCGGCAGCAAGCAATCGATGATTTTAGACCAGGTATGGAGAAGAAGAGGAGGAAGAAGAAGATTCCATCCGAAGACAAAGTCCTGACATAATTACTGCGGGCGGACAGGCGCTTGCTGGCCAGCTTGCCAGGTCAATGTCTGTGTGTCCTCGTTTCAACCTTGCCCCTCGATCGAGGAAGAAAGAAATATATTAAAAGACAATCTCGTCAAGGTCCATATGTAATCCACTTATATTCTAACATTTTCCCGGTTAGTGAAATCTAATTCTTAATAAGTCGTGTGTAGATTTCATGTGTGTGTGTGGAAAGGAAGAATAATGCACATATTATTCTGACAACAAAAAATTCGATTATAACATCATAAACTCGATACAAAAGATATTCTTAAGAGATATTTCCTTTTGACAATCCGAGCCAAATTTGTCCGTTGATGAATAAATCCATCTCTGGTCGCATGAATTAAGCTCAAGATCTCACTCGCGAGGAACATGCGCCTAGCCAGCTCGACTGGCTCGATTCGATGATGCCCGCCCAGTTCATGTCTTTCCTCCACACGGTGTGAAGGAACGTAAAAAATGCGAAATTACACGACCCGTTACCATCGTTTGATCCCTTTCAAGAACTGGGCCGCGTGTGAGTCATGACGCAATAAATACGTCACGCAGAGGGGGTGCGATATCGCCGTAAGCTGATATCCTTAGGAAGTTGCTATTTTTCTGAGGGCAGTTGAAAAGATATTTTCACCGTATTAAAGCAAACATAGACAATGGCTGCTTGATTATATCTCGAAGTTCCTATTTAATTTCATTGTCCACTCATTTCAACACGCAGATAAACCCTCGAAATTGTCATGAATAACGTGAAGAATAATGATGGGAAAAGATCCATACACTAACCTAACCTAGTCAACATTATGGTTATTCATAAACGCAGTTGTCTCTTACTCAATCTCCGCGGTACATCTTGAAGGAGTCGGGTTCGCCAAAATGGATCTTTCAATTTGAAAGAGTGCGCCCGTTCTATTTTCACACAATCGGACTTCTATTTTTGTTCACTTGCTCGTATTTACCTGCACCACCTGTGATATTAAGAAACAGAGATGTAAATCAATAATACGGTCTGATTGGTTTAGATAGTCCAACCCATCTTTTTCTTTCCAGTGAAGTTTCATTTTCAATATATAAATAAATGGAGAAAATTAATAATTTTGATATATTTATCAATCACAAATAAGTTACTCTCAATTGAATTTATGGATATAGGCTAACATGGGCAAAAAAAAAATGTAAATGGCGATATAAGAAGAACTAAGAGTGGACTGAGGCCAGCCCCAGTAAACGTAACTTGTTCCACTAAAATACGGCAAGGCTTTAGGAAATTGCCTGCACTATTATCATTCTTATAATTTGCTATGCAAAATAAGACGTACAGCACCAACCCCTGATTATTAATAATATCCAGATACATATACATATATATATTTATGTGGATTCCCATGTATTTATAGGTTGTGTGGTGTTGGATTATCCTAAAGTCCTGAAAATAATATGGGAAATTATGACCCAGAGAGTTACGTTAAGGTTGACCTTCAGGGGCCGCGCACGGGGCACTGACGTCATCCAGATTAATCACAGGGGAAACGGCGTCGTCGAAGGCCTCCCGCCCCGTTAGACGGTGGGCCGGGCGCCAGCTGGCTGGTTGGCCCCACGTCACCGTCCCGTCCCGTCCAGTCCACTCGTTTTTACCGCGACAAATGCGCGCGGGCGTTCTTCGTCCACTGCTACGACAGATGTTTGAAACCGACGTCTATGTATGACTTTCTCCAATTTATAATTACGACTCTTCATCCATAATTATTATTAATATTAATACAAAATTATATCGCAGAAGAGAGGCAAAGTTTTCCCGATTCGAAACAGTAAGGCTACTGGATCTTCTCTCTCAACCTTCGATCCCCAACCCCACGCGGAGAGATGATACCGTTTCGCACTTGCGATGACGGGCAGGCCGAATACCGGCCGGTTGATGAGAAACGCAGCATCAGAGAGGTGGACTTCTTCTCTGGTGAACGCAGAGACTGTCCCGAGGATTCAGCTTCAGCTCTGCCGAAGGAGGGCTTCGCTGAGGTATATACTTATGCACATATACATACAGGCGTGCCCTCGGATAGCACTTCTCCTTCGTAGGTCGACTATGGTTACATAGATCTTTCAGGGATGCATTGATCATCAGCTGATCTACCAAATGATGGGCTATCTAAAGAAGAAGATGAAACGAACAAGCCTGACTTGTGCCTGTTCAACACAACGGCTACTACTCCAGCTAGTTTAGTTGTACAGAACACTACGATATGCTAGCATCTCAATTTCTTATTCTCGGGAAGGTGATTGGTGCAGTGGATTGACTTTTACTTGAGACCAAAAGATAGTAGTTTGGTTTTCATCAAAGAAACTCTCTTTTACCTCTTTATTCATCTACTCTTTCTAACCCTGACTAGCCTATGAGCCTGAAGGAAATTTCTTATCTTTCCTTTTAATAAATTTCAAGCTTGGAGGATGCATGACTGTTATCTTTCTTTTGGAATATAATTATTACCAGACGATGAACTCGAATCTGAGGATTAAGCTCGAGGAGTTGAAGGATGAAAACCGAAAGCTAAGGACAATGTTAGATGGCGCTACGAGAAGTTACTGTGCTCTTCAAACTCAGCTTGCCATAATGAAGCAGGTATCTTCGACTATCATCATATAATTAACTTATCATATAAATTTCATCATAATTCAATTTCAAATGCCAAGATATTGATCACTTATTGAAGCATCCCCGTGCGAATTGAATTCACACTCGAGGACTCTATTTGAAATGATACTGACTAGTTATATATCCTAATATATACTAAGTTGAATAAGCTCACTTATTTGAACATATTTTTCTTTGGGTTCATCTATGCACTTCACAGTGAAAATGTTACAAAATCTATTTTGAGATTGAAATTTTAGCTTTTGTCGTCTAAACCATAAGTAGTACATGGCATTAGATCTACCAGATAAGCATATACTTATACACACACAGGGGTTGGACTGGAATTGGTTCGAGTGTGACATTCTAGTTCTCAATATTGAGGCTATCTTAGTTCTAAACGTTATTTAAATCACTTTCGCTTTTTTTTTTTTAATGCTGGAAGGTTATTCTATTGTACCTACCTTGAACATTAATTAATGAATCATATACTTCAAAACAATGCGTGTGGATGATGCTCGTGTCGATGTCAATATATCGCACCTAGTATAGGAAGTTGTAACCCACTCACAGCTGAATATTGAATAACGCCGCAAATGATGTAGACCATGTGCGCTTGATTGGCATGACATAATAACTGGCTCAATATCCATAATTACTATTTTCATTTCTGTTATATATATATATATATATATATATCATATCCTTAATAAGCCGGGGAATTCGATTTTTGGCGCATAGTTAAACATGATCTATTTTACAGTTTACTTGTACGGGTCAAACTAATGATTTGAAGTTGATCTTCTGATGACTAAAGGAAGAGGCACTCAAACTTACAAATACGGCTTCCAGTGTTGATGATGATCCACGAGGAAGATCGGTCAATCATCCGAGCAAGATCATACCCACACTGTTGTCTGATAGGGAAGCCGGTCGAGGTAGCAACCCCACTGAGAATCATAGTAAAAGATCATTGTTGGACGATGATGGTACCAACAATCACACTATTCATGATCAAGTGCCACCATTGACACGGGGAAAACCTACCCCTGTGGAAGGGGTTGAAAAGCCTGCGGGCTCCATCAGAAGGCCTCGGGTGTCTATAAGAGCTCGGACAGATGCTCCCATGGTTCGTATCTCAGTTTCTGTACCGTATTGTGCTGAAGGGGAATCGAATGGAATTGCAACTTCTTGCTAATTTATTATGCGGTGTTGGGAATAGTATTTGTGATTGCATGTTTTTGTTTCCCATAGATTAGTGACGGGTGCCAGTGGAGGAAGTACGGTCAAAAGCTCGCAAAGGGCAACCCATGCCCTCGAGCTTACTACCGTTGCTCCATGGCGATTGGATGTCCTGTCCGTAAACAGGTAATTCTAACTAACTTTTTCCTTCCTGGATCCGATGGAGTTTGATTGCCAAAAAACTTCTGTAAGTTTGTTTTGAGATGCGCTGATGTGTTTACTGTTAACACAGGTGCAAAGATGCCCACATGACAGTGCGGTTCTTGTGACAACGTACGAGGGGAGCCACAATCACCCTCTTCCAGCGGCAGCCACCGCCTTGGCTGCCACTACGTCGTCGGCGGCCGCCATGCTGCTCTCTGGCTCGACCGCCAGCCCCAGCAGCGGCCTTACTACCCTCCCGTCACCCCTGTTTCCTCATCCTCATCACCAACATGCCACATCGATATTCGCCTCGTATGCTGATCACTCTTCCCACTACCCAACAATCACACTCGACCTCTCCCGACCTCCTGCTCCTTCTCCACCAAACTTAATCCACCATTCTTCCAGTTCCCATGGCCTTCTAGGATTGTTTCCGGGGAATCCGGGAAGCAATTCGTCCATGACGGAAACAGTTAGGGGAGCCATCAGTGCTGATCCCAGCCTTACTTCAGCCGCCCTCGCCATGGCCATCTCCTCGGTTCTCAAGGCAAATCAAAGCTCGTGATATTTGTACATGCTAATAAATCAATTTTCCAGCTGCTGCCTCGATCCCTCCAGTCCTTTTTATGGCCAAAGACAGTTCAACAGTACGTATTCATTTGATATTTCTATTTTCACATTTTTTGCGAGTGGTTAAGTGGAACACTGTTTGGTTGCTTTCCTCTAGTTAAGTGTAGGGAGAAAGTTGCCAGAAAGATAGATGGCTTTTATGTTTTCCAGTTTTCCGGTGAGAAACTTATGAAAACGGTTCTAGACTTCGGGACCATTGGTGTATAGGACAAAAGCTCCTCATCGATCAAAGATGGCGGCCAGAATCGCTGAGGATAATGCCATCATAAAATCCGGTTCCGTCGTCGTATGTTCCTTTCTATAAAGCCTACCAATGATCTCTACAGCAGTACTCACACAAGTCGAAGGAGACAAGAAGTAGATTCGCAGCAAATCAGTAGAAAAGAGAGCTATCTTACCACATCTACATTTAAGGACCGTGTACCTCAACCCATAATTATATTTGCATCAGTCGCATGTGCACCTGGTGAAGAGCCAGCATGTAATCCGTTCTGGTCAGTCCCCAAGAAATTAGATTCAATCGCCCCTACATCCTCCAGCCCGTACCCCAGCACAGAGGGGGCTCAGAGCAAGGAAAACCCTAGCAGAAGAATCACTATCACCTTCCCTTTACATACAATTATCACGAGTTTATTCTTTAACGAATTATCCCCATCGAAATATAAAACTAGTCATAGACGTATTCCTTCATCAAAAACAAAAAGGAAAATGCCGATTCTTGACTGGGATGAATTATGATCTTTTTCGCATCATTAAGTGAAGTCTCGTCTTAACCCAGATCGCTTTCCGGGCCTCAAATTTGTCCGAAAGCGAATTGCAATACCTACAGTTTTCTAGATTTAAATCGCTTCGCACCTGACAACTCCCAACTCCCAATTAATCCCTTAAGTTTCATTTCTGTTTACAATCCACCCCCAGAAAGATCACCAACAGCCATAATGTCAATGAGATACCCAAGTATTTCACTCCGCTAGAGATGTAAACATGCCGTTCGAATCCGACCTCGATAGCCATAACCTCCAAATTTCTGATTGTTATGTGAGCTAGTTCAGGGAGCTCAGGCTGTAATGGGTCTTCAAGCTATCGCATGTATTTTGGACTGGTAAGTGTGTGTAAAACCAGATGAAAACATGATTGAACTCGTGCACTCATTGAGCTGAGATTCGCGAGTTTGAGCTCGATTATTCAGCTCAGATCGGACTCAGCAAGAACCACCAGTTTCGAGCCCTCTTCGGGTCAATCTGTATAGAGCAGGTACGGCTCATTTATATCTTCTATTTGAAACAAAAAAAAAATTCAAAGTTATTAAAAATGACATTAAGCGTTCCTGTTAAATTAATCCAGATCATTGTCTTAAGATCATTGTAACCCACCCGCAAAACAATTTTTAATTCGAAATTGATGATGCTTTAGTTTGAGTACGGGTTAGATTATGTAAAATATTAGAATTATGAATAAATTATTATAATTTTCTGAATTATAAGTTGAAATATGAGATATTGGTATTTGACAAGCATAATAGAATAATTGCAATACTTGGTAGGCATATGTAAAATAAATATAAAATTAAGTAAATTAGGGAATTCCGTGTATTCAAAATAAGGCAAATCATAATATAAAAATTTTACGTAACTTATAACTATCATATTATAATAAATTTTAAAATCAAAATGTCGAGATGGCAATGAATTTTAGATAAGGCTAATCACCACCAGAAGTGCAAAAATGCCGTTATGCCACGGATTTATAACTTCAGGGTGCACATTGCAATTTCCTTTAAATATCGAGATCTCATAAAGAGCAGCTTTTGGCCCCTCTTCTTTCGTTCTTTTCCATCAGGTCCTCTCGGCTCGCGCTCGCTTCTGATTGTTGCGCTGAGGAGGGTGACGAAACCCAGAAACCGGGACCCAACCCCGAAGGAGATCAACGGAGCAGTTATCTCACTCTGGCTTAACCAAAGGTATATGCCTTTTGTGACTATTTCAAGTTACTCGCAGCTGTTCAATATGAAGTGCATAACTTTCTAGGGCAATTAGGGCTTTTTTTCGTCCCCTTTTCTCGGGTCTCCGGAGCGAGACGCTTATCTTGCTTCTGGGTCTGATATTTTGTCGCAAATTCTAGTTGGGTATCTGAAAATTTGCTTCTTTCGGAGGCTCGGGACATGCTATGCGCCTTTTTTTTTTTGTATCTAAGATGACCTTCATAGGAGTTTCTTGTCTTTTAGTCATTTCTTTTTTGATTTGACGGGAATTCTGGAAATTTAGAGACTATTTCCTTTCATTGGATTGTGGTGCCTCTTAGAATGAGCAGATTTGCAGTTTCCTATGCCTGAGAAATTTTTTTTGGTGATATATAGCAGTTACTGAAGACTATAATAGGGATTTCAGATTATGTATGGTACTGTATGAGTAATACATAGCAAATTTCCTGATGCGCGAAATATAAGTGGAATTGATTATGAGTTTATTGTTTCTTCTGCTTTATGTCTTCAAGGCTCTTCTGCTAGATCGTGGCGATGAAGAAAGTCATAGCTATTTGTCAGTCTGGGGGAGATTTTGTGACTAACAAGGATGGTTCACTCTCTTACACTGGGGGTGATGCTTATGCTATAGACATCGATGAGCAGACCCAGCTGCAGGACTTTAAGAAAGAAGTAGCTGAAATGTTCAGCTGCAATGCTGATAATATGACTATCAAGTACTTTCTTCCGGGTAACAAGAAGACCCTCATCACGATCTCTAAAGACAAGGACTTGCAGCGGATGGTGAGTTTTGTGGGTGAACCTGGCTCAGTTGATGTGTTCATACTGTCTGAAGAAGCTGCTGCCCGTAACATGTCAAACATGCCTGCTAGTAGGTAGTTTACTTTTCTTCTTGTCTTGAGTATTCATAATCTCATATATGGTGATCTATTACATACATAGACCATACCTGGTCAATCTCTCATGGATACCCTGTTAAACAGCAAGACCTGGATGCAGGGAGCAGCTTTATCTGTTTCAACTGCCTAGTTTTATGAATGCTGAAAGCTATTGCTCATAAATCGTGAAGAATTTCTAAGCAAGAACCTTAAGGGCTAACTTTTGGTTTTATCGGTCCAGTAGAACAACTGTTTCAGAGGCAGTCCCACCAATTGTTCCCACTGATGAGCCCTGTGATATGCTGATTGAGACACATGAAGAACCACCTCCTCTGAAGAGCCTTCCTCCAAGCTTCAGCGATGAGAAGACTCGCAAGGCTGCACTACAATGGGAAAACACGATAACAGGTGTTGACCAAAGGTTTAATAGCTTCTACGAGTTCAAAGAAGCCCTGCACAAATATTCGATAGCCCATGGGTTTGCTTACAGATACAAGAAGAACGATAGTCACAGAGTAAGCGTTAAGTGCAAGTCCCCAGGCTGCCCATGGAGGATTTATGCGTCAAGATTGTCCACAACTCAGCTGATTTGTATAAAAAAAATGAATGAGAATCATACTTGTGAAGGAGGGAATGTGAAGGCTGGGTACCGAGCAACTAGGGGTTGGGTGGGGAACATTATAAAGGAGAAACTGAAGGAATCTCCAAATTATAAGCCAAAAGATATTGCTGAGGACATTAAGAAGGAGTATGGGATTCAGCTGAACTACTCACAAGCATGGAGGGCAAAAGAAATTGCTAGGGAGCAGCTGCAAGGGTCATATAAAGATTCGTACAGGCTGTTACCATTTTTCTGTGAGAAGATAAAGGAGACCAATCCAGGAAGCATTGCTAACTTCAGCACCAAGGAAGACTTGAGCTTCCATCGCCTCTTTGTATCATTCCATGCATGTATTTCAGGTTTTCAACAGGGTTGCCGGCCCCTTTTGTTCCTGGATAGTGTTCCCCTGCTCTCGAAGTACCAGGGAGTTCTTCTTGCAGCAGTTTCTGTCGATGGTGATGATGCAATCTTTCCTGTGGCATTTGCAATTGTTGATGAGGAAACAAAGGAGAACTGGCAGTGGTTTCTTCAGGAGCTCAAGTCTGCACTCCAGAATCCTCAGCAGGTCACTTTCATTGCTGATTTTCAGTATGGGCTGAAGGAATCTCTGCCTCAGATTTTTGAGAACTGCTACCACAGCTACTGTCTTCGCCAGTTAGCAGAGAAGCTCAACAAGGACTTAAAGGGGCAGTTCTCGCATGAAGCAAGGAGGTTCATGATCAATGATTTCTATGCTGCAGCTAATGCCCTGAAGCTGGAGAGCTTTCATCAGGCACTTGAGGGCATAAAGAATATATCAGTGGAAGCTTATGATTGGGTTCTTCAGAGTGAACCCGAGCATTGGGCAAATGTGTTCTTCACTGGTGCTAGATATAATTTCATACAATCGAACTATGGGCAGGAATTCTACTGCTGGGTTGGAGAGATCCAGGAGCTTCCAATTACCCAAATCATCGACTCACTCAGAGGGAAGATGATGGAGACAATTTACAGTAGGAGAGTGGAATCAAACCAGTGGGTCACAAAGCTAACGCCCTCAAAAGAGGAGAAGCTCCAGAAGGAGGCAGCTCTTGTGACCCCATCCACTGGGGTTCTGATCTCTGATGGGAATAACTTTGAGGTTCGAGGGGACTCCATTGAGATTGTTGATGTTGAGACTTGGGATTGCAGTTGCAAAATATGGCATGTCACGGGCTTGCCATGCTCTCATGCGATCGCAGTGCTTCATGGGATTGATAGGAGCCCCTATGATTATTGCTTGAGGTACTTCACAACGGAGAGTTACAGAGCTACCTATGCCGAGTCAATCAATCCTGTGCCAAATGTGGAGCAACCACCCTCAGGCGATGTGGGGGAGTCAGCACTCATTGTGGTCAGCCCGCCACCCATGAGACGGCCCCCGGGGCGGCCAAAAGTGAAGTCAGCCGATCCACTGGACTCAATCAAGCGGCAACTCCAATGCAGCAAGTGCAAGGGTCTGGGGCACAACAAGAAGACCTGTAAAGCCTCCTAGTCTACTTCAATGTATCCAGTGCAGAGTAAGCAAACACTTGAAACCACGCCACCCCACCCCCCACACACCCCCCCTCCCCCAACAAAAATCTTAGTTTCTTTGAGAGCTCTACTCTCTCCCCTAGGCATGGTCAATGTGATTCATACTCCGCCTCGCAGGTTGACGACTGAGGTGAGGGCCAATGTTTTATCTGGGTTACCCTGGGAGCAGTCCGTGATTGGAGCAAGTCATACATGTGGTCCAGCCATTCATTCTAAAGTGTAATTACCGTTTAGCTTCTGGACCTAATGTAGGGAATTGACAGCGTGCCTGTAATCTCAGGTTCTAGTTATCTAGGCTCTTCAAGGTTTTCCTTATGGATGGGCTCTCTTTATGGGCCTTTCTCTTCGGGTGGGTAGATTAGGAAGCGGTAGAACAGCTCCTTAATGCTCTGAATTGCATTTTACTTTCTTGAATTAGTGCCACTTTCTTGATTTTCTATGTGAGTCCTCCGGAATTTCTGCTTCATCGGTTCCATCTCATCTTATATAATGAGTGCTTTTTGTAATTGCATAGCCAAAAATAAAAACGTTTTCGTACCATAAATTATAGTGTTGCCGTGTGCACCGACTTGGCCTTAAGATCTTGGATTGGATCTGTTCTTCCCATTATAATACGGCGTTCCTTTTGTTTTATTGGGTAAATTAACTCTTGTTGAAAATAATTAATTAAGATCAATTAACATTTTTTGATACGCGGGAACCAGGGGGCATGTTGGGCTGCAGCTGGAGGGATCACCGGCTATTCCCGATAAACGCGTAGGGGTGAAGGTTCGACCGGATGGATCTTTCATCAAATTGTTGGTGTCTGATATTTTTTATCCGGTTTTTATAATGGTAAAAAACCGTACTAAAACTATTCGAATGAATGAAAAATCAGGCTTAGTTTTCTTGGGTGAATTTTTTCGGGTATGATATTTATATTAAACTATATAATAAGTCTTCTTAACATTGTATAAAAAAGAGAAATTGAAGAATAGTGTGCTAAAATATATGATTAAACTTATTTTTATTGAGAAAATGATGATGTAAAGATATATGTAAATACACTTACTTAAGAGATCGATCATTTAAAATTTGTACTAATAAAATAAATAATTAATTAAATATAAGAATGGGAGCCTGCCGGTTTTCTTTAAGGTTCGGGCCCACCTTCCCTGAGTCCCGAAAAAACCGGTTTGTTGGGCCGTCCGGTTCGGTTTTTCGGTTTTCCAGCATTTTTCCTTTTACCCTGCTCG
>CXYZ01012692.1:3202770-3343955 GCA_900006705.1 Sonneratia caseolaris
CCGCCCGCCCGCCCGCCCGCCCACCGACTGGCTACTGCCTCCCCGTCCGCGGTTCCACCTCACCCCCAGCTTGACTAATATCCGACGCGTCCTCACATCAACGTCCAGGACCGAGCGATCGCAAACCAACCTCAGCCGTCCGATTCTCATCCCTCTTACCCCACTAGATATTTTTTCCTGCTCCCGGTGCAGTATGCGCCTGTATACTCGCGTGCGCCCGAGTTAAAGGGCGCCCCCA
This sequence comes from Sonneratia caseolaris, assembly GCA_900006705.1. Classification (NCBI taxonomy): domain Eukaryota; kingdom Viridiplantae; phylum Streptophyta; class Magnoliopsida; order Myrtales; family Lythraceae; genus Sonneratia; species Sonneratia caseolaris. The sequence goes on from CXYZ01012692.1 coordinate 3,203,009, forward strand.
TTCTTATCTCGCGGGCCCTGACTTGGAGGCTCTGAGAACCACCGAGTAGCCATGCTGCAGATTTCCTCGGATCGATTCCTCTCAAATCCATCATGGTGCATAGAGAACCGGGAGCAGGGCCACGCCTGTCTGTCCGTCCCTTTGCCGCGATCGCGCCTGAAAGAGCCCTTCGTTCTCTCTATAAAAGCACCACCTCGACTTATCATCTCGCTTGTGCTCTCTTCCTTTCTCTACTCCCTACCAGCTATCGAGGTTCGCTTCCTCCCCTCGGAGGTTTGTGCTCTTTACTGAATATCTCTCCTCCTTTTGCTTGATTTGAGGTTCGCTTCTCATGTGATCTCTGCGCGGCGCTGCTCTCGTTCGGTCGACTTGGCTGATTTATGTCTTTTGATTTCATTACCTGCGGATTTGTGTTGAATGCGATATCTCTATTGACCAAATCTTATCAGATTCGACAATTACAGTTCTTTCGATGATCTCAGCAGCTCCTTTTCTATAAATTTTTGGTTTTTGAGTTGATATAGCCGCGTGGCTACCGGTGTCGGGTGTACTTTCATTTTCCTTTTGTGATAGCACGATTTAAACTACTAGTTTGAAAGTAATTATGCTTGTCATGTCATTGTCGAAACTGAGAGATCCATCTAATGCATGTCTTGCATGAATTGTTAAGGTGTACCTTCGGTCTAGATGCTAGATCTCTCACTTTGGATTGAGTGTAATGTATCCTCGTCTAAAGAGGTACTTTTTATGTTGAAATTCTATTTTGATCTGTTTCGGTCCCTTCCTACCAAATGCCATGCTAGATCTATTAAAATGAAAATGGTATAGGCTTGTGTCCAATCCCGATTGATCAAATCTAGCTTCACGATTGCTAAGATTTCCAAGAGCTATGAACATATTTGGAGCTCTCTGTTAAGACAAGTGAGGAGTCTTGATTGCAATAATATGTAGTATGCACCATTCTTTCCAAGTGAAAATGTGAATGCCTATCAAGTAGTTCATGTGTTAGATCTTTTGGATTTTTTATTTGCAAAAGTGATTCAGTTTTCTCATGTGAGCTTGAATTCTTGAGTATGTATTTGAAATATTTTTGAACCGCCTTTCTGTTAGCTACTTTTGAGGTACTGATTTTGAGTTTGATGCTCTATTTTCAGCTTGAAAGCAATGGAAACCTTCCTGTTTACCTCTGAGTCCGTGAATGAGGGGCACCCTGACAAACTGTGCGACCAAATCTCAGATGCCGTTCTCGATGCTTGTTTGGCACAGGACCCCGATAGCAAGGTTGCTTGTGAGACCTGCACCAAGACCAATATGGTCATGGTCTTTGGTGAGATCACCACCAAGGCAAATGTGGACTATGAGAAGATCATTCGAGACACTTGCCGGGAGATTGGCTTTGTCTCCGATGATGTGGGTCTTGATGCAGACAACTGCAAGGTCCTTGTAAACATTGAACAGCAGAGCCCTGACATTGCCCAGGGGGTGCATGGCCACCTCACCAAGAGGCCTGAGGAGATTGGTGCTGGTGATCAGGGGCACATGTTTGGCTACGCTACTGATGAGACCCCTGAGTTCATGCCCTTAAGTCATGTACTGGCCACAAAGCTTGGGGCCCGTCTCACTGAGGTGCGCAAGAATGGGACCTGCCCATGGCTCAGGCCTGATGGGAAGACCCAAGTCACTGTTGAGTATTACAATGACAATGGGGCCATGGTTCCAGTCCGGGTTCACACTGTACTTATCTCAACCCAGCATGATGAAACTGTGACCAATGATGAGATTGCTGCAGATCTCAAGGAGCACGTCATCAAGCCCGTGATCCCTGAGAAGTATCTCGATGAGAAGACCATCTTCCACCTTAACCCGTCAGGCAGATTTGTGATTGGAGGCCCTCATGGGGATGCAGGCCTCACTGGCCGGAAGATCATAATTGACACCTACGGTGGGTGGGGGGCCCATGGTGGTGGTGCCTTCTCTGGTAAGGACCCCACCAAGGTGGATAGGAGTGGGGCATACATCGTGAGGCAGGCCGCCAAGAGCATTGTGGCCAGTGGCCTTGCTCGGAGGTGCATTGTCCAGGTATCTTATGCAATCGGTGTCCCCAAGCCCCTTTCAGTGTTTGTGGACACCTACAAAACCGGGAAGATTCCCGATAAGGAGATCCTCAATATTGTGAAGGAGAACTTCGACTTTAGGCCTGGGATGATCGCAATCAACTTGGACCTCAAGCGAGGTGGTAATTCCAGGTTCCTGAAGACTGCTGCATACGGGCATTTTGGAAGAGATGACCCCGACTTCACATGGGAGGTGGTGAAGCCCCTCAAGTGGGAGAAGCCCCAAGCCTAGACATAGCCTGCCGATTAGGCCAGTATGCTTTCTCTGTTCTCTCCCCCCCCTGCCACCAATTAGTCAAGAGAGTCACTATCCAGTCTTCAGCCTCGAGTTCACTTATATTTCCTGCTCCACTGTTTACCAATATTTGGTCCCCACGAATTACTTAGGGATGCTATTTCAGGTTCACAGAGTAGAGGGTAATGAATATTTTCTTGGAATGAGCGAGGGAGGTTCAAGAAATTTGCTTATGGATTGGAGACGCAAATAAGATTGATTGTTTTGCTTGTTCACTTAATGGCATCTGATTTTATGTGACCATGCGCTTGCGTTTTGTCCCGTCCCTTATTTCCCTGATTGAATGAATTATTGCATGCCATGGAGAGCAAATGTGGAACGAACTGTAACAACAATACGTCAGTCTCATCCTTCCTTAAACATCAGAGATGACCTTGCTGGTTTACTTATCATATACATACTTCTCACAAAGTACCATTACAAGTATCTTTGAATAGCCTGGAGGCTTTCCGGGGGTGGATCAGTGCGTTAGCCCTAATCACTCCTCCTTACATCGTACTATCTCCACTTGTACTAAAGCGTACAGGCGAATCTAGCCCATTTAGAACATCGAGTTGCAACTATAGCTCAATCTGCAAGCTTTCCAGGACGTCAAAAGGTGCATAATTCTTGGGGTCGGGGATTTCTCCATTCACGCCTTCTAGGTTTGATAATCCCAACATGCGAATGAGGTGGACTTCATTCCCCCACAGCTCTTAAAATTAACTGTGTGAGATTAGCCAACTCCTCGTGACTTGACGGTGATGATTGCACTTGGGAAAACAAGACGCGGTGATGAGGTTGCAAGACCGCTCCATACTCGTACCTTCGACTTGTTTATCAGTGGAATCAAGTGCAGAGAAGGAAGCCCCACCAATTTTAGCGGCGCGAGCAGTCTCCAACGCTGACAACTTCCCTTTGAGAGTGCTTGTTGAAGAAACAGTTCTCTGGGGACCTCTTCTATCACACGAACCAATCTAGTGATATTGCCGGGAGTGACCGAGTGAAACTGTGAGAAAGTCGAGAAAAAAGAAGCCTAACAAGATGGATTCGAAAGCGGGTAAATCAGGATAACTTAATGAAAAAGAAAAAACCTGTAAATTTTATATGATAACTCGAAGATTCATCTCTCAAGTGCAAGGAACGACCAGAAGCTCTGTTTAGGGCGGAAGTAGATCCCGCCCACCCTCTGTTCTGTCTCTCTTTTCTTCTGCCGCCTCATCCACATCCCCATTTCCACAGCCTTTTCAGCTTATAATCCTTCCCATCATTCGTCTCTCAACTGACTCGCTGCTCCCCATTCCACGTCTCACTTCCTCTACCACCCCATTGTTCTTCTGTGTTCCCATTAATCTCTTCTTCGACCAGCCCGCTGCCCTCGGTTCTGCTCGTCGCTTCACTGTTTTGGCCTCAGACAACATTCCAAGACAGCCACTTAACTAAGGAGTTCTCGTTGTTTCAGTGCGTAGTGCATCTGGATATGAAGCACGAAAACAGTGAGACACGAATTTATGAAAAGCAATCAATTTAATATCCTCCGATGAGGCAGTAAGTGGTGGTGTACTGCTCCCATCTTTACAGCGGCACGAAAAGCTTACAGGAAAGAAAGCACGGCTACGCATAGGTGCACAAAAGAGGCCTCGATCAATGATTCACAGCCCCCCCCCAAAAAAAAAAGAATAAAGAAAGAAAGAATCATAAACAAGGAAATGCATACCCTGAAGCAAAAATACATGTCATAAAGCAGAAAAAAGGGCACATGCACATGCTCACAAATCACATAAGCTGGACCTTGCAATGTTCTTCCAATTCAACTGGAAAACATGATTAGTCAGTACTGTGTAAGGGAATTAATCTACTCGAAATCTCCAGCATGGTCCCTCAGATACAACAGCCTCCTCGTGGGTGCAGGAGGGGCTAAGCCAGGAACGTCCCTGATGTCCTTGTTGTGTGGGTTCACAATCTAAAATCAGACAATTAGCATAAAGAAAATAACATGAGCAATTCTGAGGTTGATCTAATAAAAAGAGAACCAAATGCTGCAGCATAAAGTGATCATTAAATGAAATAGCATATCCTAAGAGAACCACGGAGGATCATCAACTGCCAAGGATTCATTGAACAGATCTGATATAGACAAAACTAGACCACACCTTTTCCCCTTAATTATCATATTGAAAAACATCAAAGCCTGGTATAAAATTTTTAGTCTATGAAAATTACTTGGTCCCAGATGTTATAGGTCTGCCTTTGAGGAAGAAGAAAAGGAAACGCACATGAATCTAATTTAGAGCATACCTTCACTATAATGATGGCTATTACACCACAAACAATAAGGAATAAAAACAGCATTATGCATTTATCTGTAGCCACCTGCACCAATGGTACATGAGTGAAATTTTAGCAAAAGAAAAATTTATGAAAGAGCCTGAGCTGCATCAATCAGAGGCAACGAATGACAAACCTGTCTGCCAATTTCTTTCACGAGCTGGGAAGCCTTCTTGATAGAGAACTGAATGGTATCCAAGTCATTTACAATTCGGCCCATTTGCTCAGTCTGCACAAATTTAATTCAGGACATTGATAACCAATCCACGTGAAAGACACAACTGAGTGCCAATTTTTAGTGCTAATAGCTCAGAATACTGACTTGGGCCTTCAAGGTAACTGCAGTCTGAGTTCCCACTTCAATAGTTTGTTCAACAACCTAAGGATTGAACAAGTCATTAGGAGATGAAATATATAGGAAGCATTTTAACCAGAACACATCAGGCAGAATCTCACCTTCTGGGAGCGTTCAATGACTTGATCAGTCTCATCCATTGTCTTCTTGCCAGCATCAATGAGTTCTTGAGTTGACATCACTATATAGCAAAATTAGACATAATATAAAAAAAAAAAAATCCATGCTATCAACCATTTGAAGAACAAGTCTGCTCAGAAGCAATCATGCATACCAAGCGACAATATACGACACCTAAAGCCATGTCAATCTCAGTACAAAACTATCCAAATAACAATACTTGAAAACACACTCTTTACCATCCATTTTAGAACAAAATCTCACATGAAGCCACTCGAACATTCTCCTCAGCTGTAGGCTCACTAACTCCTGCTCCCGCATCAAAGAGTTCAAGTTTCTTATTTCCAACGGTATTCATATATCTGCAGTTACAAACCAGAAAAGGATTCAATAAAATAAACCTATGAAAGAGTACTTTCATATACAACGCTGGTGCCAGCACTAAATGGGATATTTAAGGCCTAATAACAGCAGCAATAGGAGCTTCATTTTCTTCAAGCAAAAGAGAGGATTAAAAAAGAGGATAGCCTTACGTTTTTCTCAGTGCCACATATGAATTTAGTTCTTTGATCTGCAAAAGGAAAGAGCTAGAATAAATGCAGATTCAGTGATGCAAGAAAGGTCGATGTTATGCATGCTAAATCTGAAATTCAATGCTTATGTCTGTAGAACAGGGGGAAAAACAACAAACTCACCATGGATTGCTTCTCATCATTGAGCTGCCTATTCACCTCAGGAGGATTTCTGGCCTCCTCATCTTTAATTTCTTGATCAAATTCTTTAATTTGTCTGAAACAGGAAAATGAAATGTAAGACCGTGTCATACATCATCATGATGAACGGCTTAGCATGACCTCTTGCAAATAATTGTGAGTCAAGAACCACCCTCTTCATTCAGAAGATAGCACATGAGAATTTATTGTTTTAATAAATAAAAACTGCAAAACAGATCAACAAGCATTCCAAATTTTGTGCTTAAGAATATATTAAAGAAGATAGCAGCATGCAGCAGTTACTGACTCCTTATGCAAAAAAAGTTCCAGGACCTAATGAAAATGTATGCCATATCTGGACAACAAAAAAGAAAAAGAACTCCATACCTCTTACACTCCCTCATCTTTCCTGTAAGCTCCTCAAGCTGTTTACTTTGCCTGCTTGGATCTTTGATCTTATCAATCCTTTGAAAGCCATTACTGCAGAATGAAATTATTATTAGTAAGGATAATCACCAAGTGTAAGTAATTGGTGAAATATCATCTGCTCTGGAGATCCCAGGGAACATGTAAATGATAAAACAACTCCAGTGAGTAACCAAAAGTTTGAATTCATCTGGTCCACCGATATGAATATCGTTGGTGCAGTTCTATCGGCAAATATAATCTTCGCCCATGATGCGTCACCAAGCAACTTTTCATTGCCATGTTGTATCATTCATAAAACATCAAATGACACATGAAAATCCAACAATGGGATGATAAGATAGTAGAACTCCTGATCAGAGAAACAACTATGAAAAGCAATTTCAGGCTTGAACATCCAACAAATTTTCAAATCTTTCTTGATCAGCATTCGACAGATAACTGACTTCCCAAGTCAATTAACTACATCCCCAAGGGGCAGCTCGAACAAGTACACTTGATATGGAGCAAGAAAGAAACACCGAGCACGTTGTCCACTTCAATTCTAGCTGCAAATGGCCGTAAAACCCTCCAAAACCCATCTTTAAGCCTCCTGAGTACTCGATGAACAGGAGAATGTTTCTCACTCCTGCCTTACTACCGAACATACCTGCATCTCTAACGAGGGGATCCAATATACCATCATGACCAACAAGTGAAGTCACTCGCGGCTAATTCTGTAACATCATCACCATTGCACTGCACCAAATAGCTCAAAGCAAGGTTTCTTTGCCATAATTCACAACATCTCTCACGTTTGCCAGATACTCTTGATAAGCCACAAGTCACTCATAGAAGGAAGCGGGAGAGCATAAAAAGGGACGAAATTTTCGCATGGATCGATCGATTCATATATGTAGTAATGATCGTCTTACTACATTGACTGACTCTACTTGCGCAGTCAAAAGCACATTAACGAAGGAAAGCGACAAGAGGACCGTACGCGATGGCTCGAAAATTGTCCCGGATTTCTCCGTGGATCTGCTCCATTTGAGGGCTCATCCGCAACTCGTCGGCCATCGCTCGTTGCCGGTAAAGCCCTGAATCCGAAATCTAGTTGATCCCGGATTGCAAATTGTTAAACCCCAGAGAATACCCAATGCCCCCACGGCAACTTTAGATTCCACTGCCAGAACTCACACTCAAGCTAACCGGAGAATTGGGCTGTGCAGCAGTTGAACACATGACGGGATTAAGGCAAACTGGCGCAGTAAATTCAGATTTTTTGCCGGGAGCAGCAGATGAACGAGGAAAAAGAGAATCCGCGTCATTTTACAATATTTCCCGAATTCTCACTCTTTCCCTATCTGGAAAAAACAGTAATTTCCCTTAGAATTAAATATAAATCAAATGTTAATAATTTATATTTCGATTGGGTAATTTTGTTAAGAGAGGTAGAATTATTTGAATTATAAAACTTTTACTTAAAATATTTTAATATTTCACTTTTATAAAAAAAATTGTCAGTATATGGTCCTACCCTATTTTAAATAAAAATAATTATTTTTGTACATTTAATTGTTGATAAATTCATCAAATTTAATATAAATTTTCATAATCTTTGTTAATTTATTATAGTTATTTAATCAAATTTGGTGTATAACTTTGTTTCCATATGTTAGATATTATGTTTTCCAGAAAAATGAAAAACTTATGAGTGATCAAGGTCACATGCGCGAAGTTGTTTTCTCGTAATTAGTGTTCTGAATCCGGTTTCGAGTACCCTGTGTACTGGAACCGGAACTGAAATGGACCGGGTTCCCAAGCTCTCGACCCGGAACCCTACCCGAATTTGATCAAAAACTACCCAACAGCCCAACGTAAACTCTCCACCACCATAATAAGCAAAAAAATCATCGCTAGGAGGCACTATTGCTTAAGGATGAGCTGCATCCCAACTGTGCACATTGTTGCGAGCTTTTTTTAACCGATCATGATCCGAGCACTATAAGATCGTCAAGAATACTAACACCATAATATTAAAATTTCCTTGGATTTTGAATGAAAAAGGGTCGGATTAACAGCATCGAAATTCTAACCTGTTTATTTGCCCCGTCCAGCTGGGACTGATGCGTATCTTCCCTGATTGGATATCAGACCAGAGCTTCCGGGGCAAGAGGGCTACTTCAGGCTCTTCGAAAATGTGTACAGAGCTGTCATGTCAGTGACTGACTGTCGCGTTGCGCACGTTACCAGTAATCCCTACAAGAGCACTCTCCCGATCTGAAATGATGAAAACGGTTCCTGTCTCTTATCATGATTTCACGGTTGAAAACCTCTGATACAAGCTCACTTGCACGGTGGCAGTCTCTGCAGATCCGTAGATTCTTCCATATTCGAATTGTTTCGCCAGGCTTTGTCTTCAGCAGTCCAAACGCGATGGCGAGTTTCTCGCTGTGATAGCGCAATGGAGTCTCCATATCCTCTTCGCCAAGGTCGTGCAGTGCCTCGTTTATGTCGGACTGGTAGCCAGCTCGTCTTATACCCTCGAACATCTCCTCGACCTTGGCATATATTACTTCTGATTCGGGATGATTCCTCTCCCCTGCCACAAATTCATTGATGCGCCCATCAAATTCAATTGCAGAAAGCCCAGCGACCTTCTCCACTCCCCCGTCATTCATTAATTTCCTCACCTCCGCAGCTTCTTTCCATTTGCCAGCACTTGCATACAAGTTCGCCAGCAGGATATATCGACCGCTGTTACTCGGGTCCAGTTCGATCATTTCCTTTCCTATTTTCTCTCCCAATTCGACATTTCTATGAATCTTACAAGCACCAAATAATGCTCCTAATACACTGGCATCAGGATTTATTGGCATCTCTTTGATGATTTCCATAGCTTCATCTATCATCCCAGCTCTTCCAAATAGATCGACCATACACCCGAAATGCTCCATTCTCGGTTCAATACCATAAACGTCCTTCATATATCTAAAGTAATTGCGTCCTTTGTCGATTAGACCAGAGTGAGAACAAGCATTTAGAACATTCAAGAAGGTTACAGGGTCTGGAGCTACTTCCTGTCCCTCCATCTCTGTGAAAAGCTCTATTGCAGCCTCTCCTTTTCCATGTAATGCAAGCCCTCCAATCATGGCATTCCAAGAGGAAATCCCCTTGCTGGAAAGACCTTTGAAGACCTCCAGAGCCTTCTCCAAGCACCCACATTTGCAATACATGTCGATGATGGCTGTAGCAAGTTTTGGATCTAATTCAATCTCGTTGATTTGAATATAACCATGAATGCACTTTCCTAGCTCTAGAGCTCCTAAGCCAGCACAAGCTGACAGGATACTTGCCCCGACAAATTTGTCCAGTGGCACTTTCTCTTCAAGCATCCTTTCAAGCAGAGAAAATGCTTCATGGAAATGATTGCTCTGAACAAAAGCTGCAATGATAGAGTTCCACAAGATAGAGCTCTTCTCGGGAATTGATTCAAACACTTTTAACGCCTGGTCAACAAGTCCTGACCGACCGTAGCCTGCAATCATAGTAGTGCAGGAGACTAAACTAGGAGAAGGAATCTTGTCGAAAACCCTCCTAGCCTCTTCCAGAGACCGAAAATTCACATACATGTGGATTAAGCTGTTAAGAGAAAACGGGTCTTCCCCAAACCCCAGTTTCAGCACCTGGGCATGGACCTGCCGCCCTTCTGGAACAGCACAATCTGCACAGCAAGCCCTTATAACACAGGGAAGGGTGAAGCTGTTTGGCATAACGGGATCATTCAGCATTCGAAGGTACAGGAAGAAGGCTTCCCTTGGGGACCCCCTTTTCAAGAAACCCTTCATCAGGGTGTTGTAGAGGAATGCATCTGGTTCAGGAATTCCATCGAACACCTTTAGGGCGTATTCTAGATCGCGATTCTCGCAGGCAGCGCAGAACTTGATGATCCGGCCCATGGTGTCATTGTCAGAAGAGAGGCCGAGCTTGATGGTGTGGGCATGGAGCTGCTCGACCTCTGACATGGTGGAGCATGACTCGAGCGCCTTCAGTGGTGAACGGGCCAATTGTCGTTGTGGGTGTTGTCTGGGGCTCGGATGTACAGTGGCTTGAAGAAGGTGGAAGCAGCTCATTTTGGGTTCTCAGCCCCTTATCTAGGGGTCGTCTGGTGACCGTTAACTTCGTTATCTTATAATTTTAAAGCTCCCCACGTCCAGATGGGGAAAAGATAAAATTTCACATATTCCACGTCACCAATGTCTAGATTACATCATTCGATGGTCTAACTACTCTACCTAAGTATTGTATGTGTCGCCATACTTGATAGTAAATTGTTATCAGAAATACATTTTATCAATCTTCTCATTATCACAGATATAAAAAAAATGCAAGCAAACTTATGTGAGTAGACATCCCATCAAGAAGAACAAGTGGGACATATTGACTAGTAACTAAAGTATTGAGATAAGCAAAAAGCTTCACTTGAAGATGCAGAGGAAAGGCCGAGTTGAGTTGATGCTTCCTGTGCATTGCCCTTGATCTTCCATAATCTATGTGCATAGCCAAAGAAATAAGAAGACAACAGTCAATTTAGGAGAGGGACAGTTGGGTGAGAATCAAGTAAAAACATCTCTGCCACATCCATGTCTCCTGGATTCAAGAGCTTTCCAAGTTTGGAGACAAACGATTTGCCTATAAAAAGAGAAAATTCACCTAGCGCCTTCTCCTCAAAGTCCAGGTCAGTTGATACCATCCGCGAGCCGACTGACTACAAGGAGGCTTGCATGAACAGCCTTGGTGTAGTGGCCAAGAATGGAAGCACAGACCCCTGAGGACCTAATGGTAGCAGCCTTTGGGTCAGCTCTCAGAGAGATCATAACACCCAACGCCATTGTCGAAAAAGATGGGAGTGGGATGTATAACAACCATTGCGGCAGCTCTTGTGACTATTCCGAGGAACAATAAAGGAAGGTATGTGATTTGCTTGAAGGCAGGGGTTTCTGATGAGTATTTGACCGTCTCACAAAGGATCAGGCAAACGCGTTCATGAATGGAGAGATGGGGCCGAGGAAGACAAAGACAACAGGAAGAAGGAGTTGTATCGATGGTATGACCACCTTGAAGACAGCCTCCTTTCGCAAGTCAATCATTTCAACTAAATTATACTTCGATGCATCTTTTGGGAACGTTGAAAGAACACTCTTCTTATTTGCACTAAAATGTAGGACCCAGTAATGGGAGGAACTTTAGCAGGAGACTGAGAGCCCTAGTTGGTGCCAGTTCTTTACAAGCTAAAAACATGGGGAGGATGAGGAATCATGGTGAAAATCGCCCAGCAAGAATATCGACAATTCTTTTTTACGGTCAGATTTTAGTAAAGCGTGGTCGCACCTTGGGATCAAGAGATGTGAAATTGAATGGTTATATAGCACGTTTCATATCCAAGCCAACAATGGGTCGCATACTGGCTTTATTTTTGCACTCTCTTCTCATTACTTTGCATCAAACATGATCTGTGCTTTCAATCATCTCATTTAATGAAACCCCGTGAGAGTAACTTTCCTGAGACTCAGTTGAAGATCGTAACTTGTATCGTTGGTTGGCAATGTAGCGATAAGTGGGCCCAGTTTTGCAGCCAAGTCAATGGTGCTCCAGAGTACAGCAGGTCCGCAAGGCCAACAAGCAGTAGCTCTCAGAGTCCAGTCAACACACCGCCAGTCCTACCGCAATCGTGTCATCTCTGGCACCACTGACTTCATCTTCGGTGAAGCTGCGGCGGTGATACGAAACTCCCTGAGATCATCGTCAAACAAAACACAGTGATCTATAGCATTGCAGGTCAGTGCCGAGGCAGAAGCTCGATCCAGTAAGACTTCAAATCCCGACGCACCTTGGTCGGCCCTGGAAGCATATACAATCCAGGAACTGTGATCATGGAGTCCACCCTCGGGGACCCAAATCCTCCAGCCTGCCGGGTGGATGCCGCGGGACGGGAACTTCCACTCTCCCTTCCTTATCCTGTAACCTTTCGAGGGATGGAGAGATATGATTTGGTCCAAACTTGATGTGGAAAATAAGTACACCGAGAGCAGTAATACTATGATACAAAATTAATTCTAACATGGTGACCGAGACTAAGGAACATAATTCTTCAGCTCGACTACCATGTGTGTGTTGGCGCAGCCATAACAATTACACCGACAAGATTATTTCCAGCCATATCATAATATTGATATTATTTTTTACTTACTCTTTTTTTAAAATAAAAATTTGAGAAGCTCATGCAAAAGCAAGCAAAACCCACCACCACACAAACCAAAGCCTAAAGACATTAAAAAAGAAAAGAAAAAAAGACAGGAAGAGAGAGACCGCAGCAGCAAAAGTCGTCTACTGCTTCCGTTCTTCGGTTCTTGTTCGCCACTCCTTACGCCCATGGAGCTCTACTCTGCTGCTGCTACTGCTCCTAACGACCTCTCCCTCTCCCTCTCACTCTCCAAGCTCCCTCCTTTTCCTCCCTCGGCTCAACGGGGAGCCCCCCGGGTTCCGCCTTCCTCTGCAGCCGGCTGTGGCGGAGGGACTCTCTCCCTGAGGGCGTCGGCGAGGCCTACGACCACGGCTCTTGAGCACGCCGGCGGGAAGATGGTGGTGGAGCTGGTGGGGGCCTTTAACGAGCTGACGGAGAGGATGAGAGGAGTTGCTCTGTCGACTAGCTCGTCGAGGATACTGTTCAAGGCACTGAAGCTGTCGATTCCGATGCTGCAGAGGTTGGGTGCGGGCCCGGACGGGCGGTCTCTCCTATCAAAGGCCCTGTCTGTGGCTATTGTTCTTGCTGATCTTCAGGTGTAACCTCTGCTTCCGCTGTGGTTTTGACAAAATGATTATTCGATATCTGGGTCTTTTTAGCAGGGAAATTTGCGGGTTTTGAGGATGGAATTTTTTTTTTAATTACAGCCATTGTCGATCATCATCTTGTCCCCTTCTGGTTTTCTAATTCATATAGCAACAGGGAAACCTTGGAAAAGAATGTTAGAAGGTGTAGAATGAGTTAGCAGGAAGTTCCATTTTTATCAATAGGATTCGAATAAGCTATTCTTCTATTGATTTACAGATGCATGCTCTGCCTGTGTAATTGCTCTATGTTTTTATAGTAAACGTAATCCCAGATGGATGCAGAAGTGATTTCCGCTGGCTTTTTGAGGGAAGTACTCGAGGCGGGAGAAGTTTCTATGCATGAGGTGAGGGACCGGGTAGGTGTAGGGACTGCCCATCTACTGCATGAGAGCTTGCGCGTGAAGAACTTCCCGTGGAAGGTCGATGTTTTGGATGATGAGAGTGCTGCTGCCCTGAGGAAGTTCTGCCTTACGTTCTATGACATCAGGGCAGTGATCGTAGAGCTGGCTCTAAAGCTTGATACTATGAGGCACTTAAGTTCCCTACCGAAATATCAGCAGCAGATGGTCTCCCTTGAGGTTATGAAGGTCCACGCACCTTTAGCCCATGCTGCGGGGACCAAGTTCCTATCTTTGGAGCTGGAGGATCTCTGTTTCCGATACCTCTTCCCTTACTCCTACCTCTACGTTGATGCTTGGTTGCAGAGCCATGAGACTGGGAGTAAGCCTCTTATAGAGATATACAAGGAGCAGTTGCTTAAATCATTGAAGGATGATAGTGTTCTAGCTGCACTGGTGGAGGATATCTCAGTGCACGGCCGTTATAAAAGCCGTTATAGTACCATGAAGAAGCTCCTAAGAGATGGAAGGAGGCCTGAAGATGTAAATGATATTCTTGGGTTGCGGGTTATACTGAATCCAAAATCAGGAGTTCATCATAATAAAGAAGTAGGGGAAAAGGCATGCTATCGGACACGTGAGATTGTTCGATCCTTGTGGAGAGAAATGCCTCACAGGACCAAGGACTACATTGCTAGGCCTAAAATGAATGGTTATCGTAGCTTGCATATGGCAGTTGACGTGAGTGAGAGTGGGAGGACAAGGCCGCTGATGGAGATACAGATACGAACTATGGAGATGAACATGTTAGCAGCTGGTGGAACTGCATCTCACTCATTGTACAAAAGTGGCCTTACTGATCCTGAAGAGGTACTCTTCCTTTCTTTTACCGTATGTACTTCTGTTGTGTATATCTCTGAGAAAATGTTACCATGAATTACTAGTGAAATATTACACTATGCAGATGATTGAGAGCTGAACTTGTTATGTTACTGCTTTAAAACCATGACAGTTGTCTTTAGAGTAAACACATTTGGATGCAGTAAAAGTCATAAGTTGATTCCTCATATCTGAGCTTGTTAGTTCTTATACAATCAAGTAAAAGTTATGCCTTGGTGAGATTGGGGATTTACCATCTCTGTTTCTATCCTGTGTTATCTAAATTCTACCTGGAGTGTGATAGCAGGTAGCTGGCATAATATTTGGAACTGTTCCATTGTTGGTGCACTTTATTACTGGTGTTCATGTGATTGACTTGTGAATGGTTTAGGCGAAGCGGCTGAAGGCAATAATGTTGGCTGCTGCAGAGCTAGCAGCCCTTCGCCTTCAGGATTTTCCTTCAGTGAATCATAGGGACATCGAGATTGATCGCAGAGATCAAGTGTTCCACCTTCTTGACAAAAATGGTGATGGTCGAATCAGCATAGAGGAGCTCATGGAAGTGATGGAAGAGCTTGGAGCCTCAGATGAAGATGCAAGAGCGATGATGCTGCTTCTTGATTCCAACAGTGATGGATCTCTAAGCTCGGATGAATTCGATGCCTTTCAGAAGCAGGTAAATCTCAGGCACAAGTCTATATCCTGACTAAATTGGAACTGGCTTCATGGGGTTTTGGGTTCAACCAGGTCTCATGGACCCAATTTTGTTCTCTAAAATTTGATGAATAATATTACATCACTAAAAGCAAGCTTGTGAATTAAATAAATCTATGGGGTTAAAATTTGTGGGTTCTCAGGCAACAATTTATCTTTTGGAAGACTGCATGAATAATCAGTACTTAGAAAGAAGCAACGAATAATAGTTTCTCTTTGGGTGTCCTATTTTCTAGAGAATCTTACCAGCAATCGCTTAGATGGACTGATCCAATCAGGAAAACTATGCTCTTTCATCCCAACCTCTTGTAGTTTTAGAATCAGAATCAGTCTGTATCTTTTTCATTTTTATTGCAGGTAGAAACTATGCGGAGTTTAGAGGATCGAGACGATCGCTACAGGACTATGTTGGATGAGAAACTTAAAATAGGCAACGTCACTGGGTTGATTCAAGCTCCGAAGGATGACACTGTTTGATAAAGTCCCATTGAGGGGATGTAAAATATTTGTGATTTTTCACTGTGACTGTAATCTAGAATGTTTGCTCCCTATAGTCTATAACTTCGGTTCTCTTGAGAGTCATCTGCTTCAAGTTACAGGGTATTCTTGAAAGGGAAGGTTCCGCTCATATTCGCAGGGACTACCATGTCAGGACCAGGAACACAGGCAGTTGCCATTTGAAATTGATGTACCCTTTAGTTGACTGTAATCCAACGTATCATATCGCAAGATCCATTCGTTTTTCATTCCCTCTGCTACTGAGACACGATTGCGGTCCGTTTTATCATCTGCAGCAGATTTGGATGGATGCCACCTTTTAATCTTTCGAGGACGTTAATATGGACGTGACATGTAATACTAGTTGATATGTATACCCATGCAGTGTAATCGAAGAAAATGCCAACGGAAGTACGAAGTTTGAGAGGGTAGGGATTACTGTTTGGTTATATTGATGGTACTGTCCCAATCTGCTAACAGGGGATGTAGCTCAAACGGTAGAGCGCTCGCTTTGCATGCGAGAGGTACGGGGTTCGATACCCCGCATCTCCATCATTGCCTATTTTCCATTTTACATACATTTTTTTCTTCGCACAGATTTCCTTCAAAAGATATTACATTTGAATTTCTTGCTCTGACAACGATGAAACTGACCGGAAACTTCAAACAAACACAAGTTTACATGCTACAACAGGTTTGGCTCGAATCCAATGAACTCTTTTCATTAATAATGGTTCTTTATTAATAAGGTGGAATGTTTATACTGAAACAAATACTCAATTCAATTTGATTTGAAATATCAATTCCATGCCTGATTTATCTCAAAACAGCTGAACAGTATAAGACCAGTTTTTATGGCTCGGTTCAACCTCCCTTGCCGGTTAATAATCATACTTTTTGGGTTCATATGAAGCTATGAATTCTGCCCAGGTTCGTATACGGCGCTCGCCTGCAAGATTTAGAAGCTACTGACAGGGTATGAAGAGGGCACTGGCTCTACCATCTCAAAACTCACAACTGTAAGTTCTGGTGCTTGCAGCAGTGAGTTTCTTGAAGTTGAATTCACAATTAGATGGACTTTCAGTACCAAAAACATTAGTAAGTTATAATACGATCAGATATTTATTTGAAAATCCAAACCATATTTCTCATCACGCTAGAAGGGAGGATAGATAGCAGGGATGGTGAGCCTAATATGGAAAATAAAATGCTAGACTGGCTGGCTCTTGGGCTCTATACAGTAATGGTCTTTCAAATATACGCCACTGCCATATTCCTAGAGTAAAAAAAAAAAAAAGATCCTGCCTAAGTTTATCTTGTTCTAGCAATTCTATGATCACCAATTCGCATTTCAGCACTCGTATCTGGACCTCTCCGCCAATGTCTGAGGCATTCCATCCAGCAAGCAATCGATAGGGGGGATCGTGAGCGTCTCCTGGGTCCCGTAGGCGTTCCAGCAGAAGGGGTCGTCCATGAGCTCGCCCTCGTGCGGCAGGAGCTCCACCTCCGACATGGTGATGTTGGTGCAGGCGACCGTGTCGCTGCAGGCGAAATGGATCGGCGGGCTCATCACATTGTAGGTGCCCTTGATGTTCCGGAAATCGAGGTCGGTCACGTACACAGCCGATGTCTGGTTCTGGCAGCCCTTGGACAGGCAGTAGTACTGGTCGACCATGATGCAGTTCCGGACGTTCTCCATCTGGATGTTCTCGAACCTGATCCCACTCACCGAGCCAGCGCCGCCCTGCCAGGTCTTGATCCTGAGGCCGTTGTCCGACTCCCGTATGACCACATTCCGGACAGTGATGTTCGAGACGCAGGCCTGTGAATTATGTACCCCAAGGCTCCCGATGCTGCAACAGGAACGGATGAAATTGCCTGGAGATAATTACCAAGTAGAGGTTGCTTGGCAATTTGAAATGTGGTTAACGAGGTATTTTACCTGATCCCGTGACTCGGCCCACAAGTAATGCCCTCGATGTTGACATCCGAACACCCGGGCCCAATCGAGACGCAATCGTCCCCTGTGGCAATGTTTCATTATAATTACAAAAATGTTTTATCTTTGTTCAGATATATGCATATCACAGTAAGCAACAACACAAACTGTTATGCCGATGGTCGATTGATGTATTTCCTACCATTTGCGATCATGGAGTCGTATATCCCGACTGACTTCGTGTTCTCTATGTGGATCCCGTCCGTGTTGGGGCTCAGCTTTGGGGACGATATGGAGAGCTTCTCTATCAGCACTTCCTCACAGCCGTCGAACTTCATGTGAAACATCGGGCTGTTTTGGATGCACAGCCCGCTGACTACCAGATTCGTGCTCATGAAGAATCGAATCATCTGAAGTGCACCGTGTTAGTTGGAATCGTCAGAACACTAAGATTCAGATACCGGGTTATAGAGAACTTTCGATCTTTTGAATTTTACTTACAGCAGGGCTACCACATTGTCCTGGGAGAGTCTTCCCGTTGGGACCCTGAAATGTCAATATCACTTTAAGTCAGGGAATCGATTCATTTGAAGCATTACAGAAGAAGAGAACGAACAGGGAGTCGTTAGGAATACGGGGAAGAAGCTCTTCTTAGTACCCTGTGGGGTTTGCAAGGGAGGTCCCACCATGGCTCGCCGTTTCCATCTATGGTGCCCGATCCCGTGAGAGTCATGTTATCGAGCTGGTAGAAAACAAGCCACTGCCTTGTGCTATCCCCCTTAGGCCAGCAGTCGGGTCCATTCGGTGGCATTAGGAACCCATCCACCTGTGATAGAAATAGCAATGGTGACTCCATGGCAAGTCACTTTCAAATTCATTCTAACGGTTTGAGTTGTTGGACAGAACTATGGCAGAGGGTGGTGTTACTTGGAACACAAGGCCAGGATTGCAGGGGCCTGAGAAGATTGTCGAGGTGATCATGAAGGAGTAGCCCGAGGGAGCGAGGACGGTGCCTGACTCGGTTGCGCAGGCTGCCTTCCAAGCCGCCCTGAATGCCGCTGTATCATCGGTCGACCCGTCTCCGACCGCCCCAAAGGCTGTTACATCAAAAATGCCGTTTGTGCCGGAGATCCTGGGATCGGGATAAGGATCCGAGGGAACACTTGGAGGAGTACTGTTTTCCGGGGAGGAAGGAACAGTGAGCTGCGGAGAAGGAGACAGGTCGGGAGGAGGAACAGGGGACTCCAGAGAAGGAGAAGGGTTGGGAGGAGGAACAGGCGACTCCGAGCCCGAGTCCGAGTGCGAGCTGCTGACTTTCTTCTGCCTCTTGTGGTAATGGTACCGTCCTTCCACCACATTCCTGGTGGAGAAGAGAATGGCGACGACCCAAATTGCTGTGAAGCCCCTTTTGAGGTCCATTGCTGAAGTCTGAAGCTGATCAGGGATGACGAATGATGACCACGACGATCCCCCTGATAGGGTCCTTCAGTGAAGAGAAGAGATCAGGAGGAGGGGGAAAAGGTGTTCATATGACAAAGAATGAGAAAGGACTGAGTTGGAAAGAGCTCTCCAAGGTGGCCGAACAAAAAGGTGAGCTTTTTGTATTTTGAGGCGGAAAAGGGTCTGATTTATACACGACAGTTGTTCGTTGCCATGACTGCTCCTCATCAATATACACACGATTCTCCCTGCACTATAAGAATAGCGTCGAATGGTTGAAGAAACATGTAGAAAACACGGTAGAACATCTTACAATGGGTCGGTCAGTCGGATGGATCGCTTCTGACCACAAGATCTACCCCAGTTTTATTTATAAAATGTCCGTGACCAGTGTGACAGAGACCAATTATTCTCGCAAGAAATATGAGTTAATTCGATACTCTTACTTTTAAGGAATCGAATTTCAATCATATCACTAGATAAATAAAATTTAAGATTGATAAATTTACTTATTAATCGAATCTGATCATACCGTATTCCAGATCAATCAAAATTTATTGGACGTAATCCGGCGTGGATGAGCTGGACATGCGTCGAGTTGCAAAAGTCATCTGGGCGGTCACTTTCCCTGGGGAATGCGGGAGCTGGGGCCTTTTCAAGAACACAGGATGGGGTTGGTTTTCTTCTGTGGCAAGTTTTGTTCTCGAGTGGGAACTTCATGTTTTTTAATTATAAATATATATTTCAAAAAAATTTCAAAATTAATTTATACGTCCTCATTGACGTTCCTATATATGGTCCAGACTCCAGACATCCCGAATTCCCAATCGTTTTAGTGGTTTGAACGGAGAGAGAGAGAGAGAGAGAGAGAGAGAGAGAGAGATTACTGTGAGCATCTGCAACAGTCTTGAGCTTGTGAACTGGAAGCGTGAGGCTCTAATTCTCTCGATCTTCGAGCTCGATCTGATCCAACCTTTCCACTTATAGTGGCCCTCTTTGCATCTGTAATACGAGAGAGATCTAATGCTTTCTATGTTTCGTCCGTTGCATCTGCATGGGGACAACACGAATGGACAACCTGCTGCCTTGTGTTCATACAGGAGCCTCTCTTTTGACAGTCAGTTCATCAGAGTTCACTACGACCACTCTCGCGAGAAAATCAAATTCGACGTGTGGGCTAGAAGACGTATAGCTTTACTCCCATTTTCCGGAGGAAAAGCTCTCTTGTTGATATACGTTCACCATGACTACCGTCTTAGTTGTGGGCGTGACGAAGATTATTTGGTTGGCATTCCCGTGCTTGCTTTACACTTTCTTCCACATGGAGAGGCAATGCCCGGCTCGTAGAATCGTTTCCAGGACATGAGGTGTCGTTTCCTTGGAAGCTATCCCGAACATCACTTCTATGCACAGTACGACGTTGTTTTCGTATGTGGTCCGCATTGACTGTGAGGGTGAAAGAAAGGGAGATCTAGAGAGAGGGGAGATTAAACGTTATGCCTTGAAAGGGCTTGCAAGTTAAATGCTGGGAAACGATAATGGTGAAGGAGAGATCCATCGAGCAATTGGCGAAGGAAAGGGAACAACGGAAATGGGTCTCGTGACTCTTGGTTGTTGTCTTGTGGGGGAGGAGGAATTCCTTGGCCATCGTAGTAGAAGCATGTGGTAGGTTCACGACAAAACAGCAAACCCTAATCACGGGGTCCATGTCCGCCCCCAATAATTACGATACAACACACACAAATGTGTATGTATAATCTTCCTCCTAGCTGTAGACGCATATCGATCTTTATAGTAACCTCTTCAATTTACACGTTACACGGTACGATATTTAAAAAATCTAACCACTCTTGATTATTTTTGAAGGTAAGATGTGTTAGTCCATTAATAAGCATGCAGTAAAACCATCCAAATTATGCCCATTCTTGATCTATAAAAATCTAAGATAAGAACTTAAATTTTATCTTGCTGCATGAATGATCGAGGCTAAGCGAGGAGTCCTTCCAAAGCAACTTCGTGATCATGACCCACTTGGCTCTCTAGTTGACCAACGCGATCACCTAAAACTTCTCTCGAAATTAATGCCATAGGCTCATTTGGTCCTGAACTGGTCTTTAAACACATATCCGGACTCATAACCTATAACTATGTGTAAATGTACGTGCGGCGTAGATAGGAAATTTAGCCTGAGAAATGGCCGATGCACATAAGTTCTTACTTGTTATTGACTCCAAATCTTAAAGTGAGAACTGGAATTACAAAATATCACAGTATTTGCTGTCCAAGACAGCAAGTGCATGGAAGTGGAATGAAATAAATGAGTCGAGACGAAAGATCTCTCTCTCTCTAACACACACACACACAGGGACACGGGCGTAGCAAATTTACTCAATTTTTATGCTTGAATGTACGTGATGCATACATAGTGATCTACAGTTAAACAAATTGCAGAGGATAAATGATGCAGGGGAGAGTACCTCACCGGAATATCCTCAAAGGTGATCCGAGAAGTCCGAATTGGGACGACTGATATGATTTACTAGATCACCAGCAGGTTTTTGCTTCTAAGTGCGATGCAATGTTAGTCGGGTGAGAGTAGGCCCATTTATAGAGGAACGAAGGTTAGTGTTAGATGAGGGGACAATGAATGGGAAAGTGGATTGTACTATTATTGCATGCGTGGGTACTGTCTCAGCCCTTCACGTGGATGCTATCACGGGTTCGATTTATGTCACCAAAGGGACAAGAAAAATTATTTGTATGGAAAATTTTAATCTGAACTTCAACAAATTATAATTAATTAGAATTTTTTATGGAGGGTTTGAGTTTGTGGCTTTGACAGTTGCCACGTGGGATCCTGTCTTCTACTCCAGGCTCGCCAATCTACTGGCCTGTGACACCTTGGGGCCCACCCTTTGTGGGTCCACGTGCCATCTTAATTCCTCAAGCTCTTGCTCGTGGACGGGGTGGGACACCCCGCATGTCAGATCCAAGGCCACGATGGGTGGCTGATTAGCTGGGACATTCGCATCTTGTTCATTCCTCGACAGGTGTGTGTTAGTCTAATTAGTTCTATGCCTTCTCTAAGTTTTTAAAATGATGTATGTGAATATTTAAATTGAGAATTTTTCATATTCTACGATATCATTTGAATTTAAGTTTGTTATAGTCAGAATTTAAGGAACCACTAACTACTTAATTCTTTAATTCTTTGAAAGAATATACTAATGAAAGGGACCCAAAAAGGGCTTTCTCTGATCAATCAGAGTCCCAATACAAGAGATTCACGTGTTGCTGCGCTTTCTGGTTTGTGATTGAAAATCAGAAGAAAGAAGGAAAAGAAAACCCGCAAAACCATGGCCCATCAAAGCTTCAAAGGTATATATATATATATATATATATATATGGTATGTCATCCGACCGACCCGATGCGTGGAGGGGGCTGGCAGGTGTCTCAGCGCAAGGAATTCACGGGCTGGTGCTTTCTGTGTGTTTCACGGGGCGATAAAACAAGATAATCGTCCAACGCACACTTAATTATCTGTCTGATTATTAGTTAACGAAGGTGCTAATTATATACTAGGCAGCTGATCAGTTGAAATTTCTGGCTCGTGATTTCCCTAATCTGCATATTAGATCGCAGCAGAACGGACGCTAACATGAAGCGGATTTGATGTTGCGAAGCTGCTTATAACGATGGCTTAATTATAATTAATATCAATTTTAACACAGTCTCATTGTTTCGATAATGACATCTTCTGCGATTGTTCCTGGACAACGAGGGGTCACATAATTGTGCTCCCACGTGATCTTCTTTTTCATTAAAGAAAATTTTCGGAATCAAATTGCTTTGATTAGATTGTTAATCAAGAATTGCTGTACCGCGATTACGCTTTATAAATTGTCGGCAACAGCACTCAGCATAATGGCGATGCATACACGCCCTCCGAATATTGTTTTTAACAGTTCAATTTGCAAAACGGGGATAGGTCATTGCGTATCTCTTTTATGCGTCGGCTAAGACTGGAGTCACTGGACTCTGGCCCGGCCATGGTAGACACTTTTTAAGGAGCCATCCGAGACGAAGCTCTTAGAGACAACGGCCATTCCTTCAGATGGTCGGCCGGAGATGGGCCTTGGTCGACACTTGAGGGTCATGGGCTAACTTGTTAGTGTGTGAGCGTCAGCCATGGTTAGTCAATTGTATTTGCGCATGTTTAAAGCTACGGCCAATGCGTATCTTCGGACGACATTTTCGAGCGTCGGGCCAGCATGAAATCTTGAACGACACTTTTCGAGATGTCATTTTCAGTCATCACTCCCGTAGGTCCGTCGACATCTTAAAGGTTATAGCATCGAATGGATGATCTTATAACAATCTAGCTATACCGGCAATTATTTCAATCTCAGCGTACTTCAATTGTCTCAGGTTAATGTCGGATCTAGCTAGCTAGAAAGTGCAATCGGACGACTGATCAGCTTCGTTCCTATATTCAAAGATATGCACAGCGCACAGATCGGACCACACATAAATACATATATTCTGGTTGTCTCATTGTGTATATATACAGCCCTTGCACGCCATTTTGTGCTGAGGGAAGAAAGCCGGCCACCATATATATGGACGCGTGAGAATAATGAGATCTCGAAACGAAATTCTCCAAGTACGCCTCCACAAGGACCCGGATTGGCCGTGCGTAAGGGTAATATGAGATTATTATGAGGTCAACAGAAATATGTCATATCCATGAATCTGGACATGGCGCTAATCATTTTGCCCTTGACAAAGACTCGCCTGACTGGCGCTAGGCATCTTGCCTATCGGCAGCACAAGTCTCCCAAGAGCTTCGATGGATGTTTAAACTCGAGAGGCTTTAATCTCGCTGTTCCTCCACATTCTGAGCACTGTATCCTTTGACCTCTTTTCACCTCAAGCTGAATCTCCCGCCCATTCCTGAGGGTTTTGATTACTTGTTGAACCATCCGGGACTCGTATGTGTTTACTGCAATCTTTTTTTCCTTCATTTTCTCTCTTTTTATCCAGGCCTCGTAGAGTATGCTGCTTCTATATGTATCCATTTCCCTTCTACAGGCCATTTCCTTCAAATCAAAGGAGACTTTTGTTTGAATAGACAGAGTTACAGTCATCACAGTTGACAGAGTAAAATTTTAAGATATCATTCCGGTGACAAATGAGGTCCATGAGTTAAAACACAATGAGATAATAATAAAAAGAACAGAGGGATATAGGATGAATTTTCAGTAGTTGACGAGTTTGAAGTAGTGCTATCTCATTCAATATGGAAGGAAGATGCCTCGTTTTAATTCATGCCGTCAGAAAAGTATGTCATAATTATAGTAGATATCTTATATGTTTATTTTTTTTTTTTACACTTAAATCTTATATGTTTCAAAATGACTATTTCAATCTTATATGTTTTGTCTCGTAACATACTTGAGTCCGCATTCAAAGAGTATATTGACATGATATAATAATATATCGATAAATTGTTAATGTAACATAATGACATGTCATAAATTGATGACGTGGCACACTGACATGATAATATTCGGCTGATATGATGTGATGTAACAATGTCAATAAATTGAGTCATAATTCTAACGGTGGTAATATACTTGAGTCATAATTCTAACGGTGTATTGACGTTATATAATAACACGTCGATAAATTGTTAATATAGCATAGTGATATGTCATAAATTGTTGATGTGGCACGTTCACCTTTTAATTCACACGAAGGAAAAATATGAGATAATTACAGTAAATATCTTATATGTTTATTATTTTTGCACTTGAATCTTATATATTTTAAAATGACTTTTTTAATCATATATATTTTGTCTCGTAACATACTTGAATCCATATTCAAATAGTGTATTGATGTGATATAATAACATGTCGATAAATTGTTAACATGACATAGTGACATGTCATAAATTGATGACGTGGCACGCTAATATGATAAAAAAAATCTGTCGATGTATCATGCCATATGGCACAGTTAAATGCCACGTCATCAAACCATTAGATTATTAGTTAAATATGTTAGGGAACTAAATATATCGGAGTGAGAAAAATTATTTTGAAATATATATAACCAAAGTAAAAAAAGGATAAATATATAAAATTTTTACTATAATTTATAATTAAAAAAAAAAAAGTAGGTGATATGAACTAGCTCAAAGAACATAGATTCCAAGCCCACAAAGCTCGTTCATAATTTGGTCCTCCTATAAAATTTTTAAATGGCATTACAGTCCAAAAATGTTAAGATTTACTATTTTGGCTCTTAGTAATATATATATATATATATATATATATGTGAGACGTATCAGCAAATAATGATCACATTAATTCTCATTATAATTAAGAGATAAACGTGCTATAAAATTAAATATATAAAATATATAGTATCATTTTAAAAAATATAAAATATAAATAAATAAATATAATTTTCACTANTAAAATATTGCTATCTTAAGAATATAAAAATGACAACTATTCAAATAATATCACACCTTTTTTCTAGATATAGATTTTCTTATAATAAAAATCAAATTTAATACCTTATAATTATTTAAAATAAAGATAATATCAATATAACATATAGACGTGTAAAAGCTTGCTTCTAGAAGCAGAGGTTATTATGGGGGTCAATGAGTCGATGATCTGCTGCTCGAATAAGTTGACTGACTCGGCTCCTCCAATCAGATTCAGTTGAATCCTCTTTAATCAAAGTGAGTGTCCCGCGCCCAGCCAACAAGAAGACTCCTGTGGACCCAATGCACGCAATTCATTATTCAACCAGTTGCATTGAGGCAATTATTTGACACTTCGGATTTTACGATAATGGATATGCTATAAGCTCATATATCCATTAAAATTCACGCATAAAAAAGATTAAATAGGCGACCCTGCTTGCTGATTGACGATCAAGCGTGGAAAAATCCCGCGAACTGTTCATGAAAGCGTACGCAAATTCAAAAACCATAGGGACTAGCAATTTATTTGATATTGAATTTTCAAGAAGAAGAACAATTACAAGATGACTAGAAGATCAGACAATGAAATTGGGTGTACAGTTTGGTTATCTAATCGGGAGTTCAAGATTTTATTACCGACAATATCAAATCCAGTGTATCTATCTACCTAAGAGTAGTGGAAGTTGTTTAATTATCGCGAGATTAGGTCTAGATAACCCGGTCGGGATGATGATCGCACCCGCATTCGGACAAATGGCATTATTAAACTTTTGGCCGGCGAAATTGACAAAGAACACGGCGATGATTGACCCATAATCCTGCGAATTGTTATACTTGAATCAGTAAACCTAGTATCGTCATCGGCACGACCGTCCGCCTGCATACCAACAACTCTTGCTTGAACCTTTTCGGTGAGATAGAATCATGGGTGTGGAGGGGAGTCCTCACGCGATCAGTTGAGTCGACTCCTCCTCGATTCTAACATCTTCGAATAAATTCAGAATTAATGTGCCGCGAGAACAATCTGCCCCCCGTGAAAAGAATTGCGCTCGTGGTTTTCAGTGGGGGCTGCTGCCGATGTCGGAGGCACTTTACCACGAAATCTTCTTCGAGGATGTAACAGATAATATAGGCAATGTGTCTGCCACGCGTATAGAAATTTTATATTGGCAATGAGAGGTTAAGTAATGGTTTTCTTCCATTTAATAATTTCAGCGGAAGACCGCACGTTATTGTCATCTGGATTATTGTAATGCCAAAATCAGCATCTTATGATTGGCTGATGCTTGGCTCGGTTCGCTGTATAGCACTGATACCCACCTAACGATCAATTTTATAATTACTCTGATGCTAGAATGAGATATTAGTTTAGTTTTGGAGCATAATCGGTTTACTAAGGAGTATATATAATTACCGTAGGGCATAATTTTATTATTTAAAAGTAATCATAATTTTAATATTTGAGTTTGGGTTCATACGTTTTTTTTTATTATATTTTATCTTATTAACATTGTCAATATTTTTTTTTCCTTTTGAGAATGTGAAACACGTCAAATTTTAGACAAAAACAACCGTGCAGCATATGACCGAATTGACGCCGTAATTTATTATGTGTGTGTCAGTGAAATGCTTGCTTGGGGTGCGCGCATGCACGGATGCAATATCTGAGACAGCACTCGATGATTTTCACACGTCTTAATGTTGTTGGTGCGACTGTCACAAACGATCACAATGGCACATCTTCTCGTCGCTCTCGGACAAGCACTTGGACTTTGATACTAGTTTTTCGAGAGAGAAAAAAATACAACGGGTCATTAAAACTTTTAAAATTGACCCTTTTAATACTAAAAATTCGCTACTGCGACTCACCTAGTTTCCCGTCGTAGCAGACCGTTAAATCGTGATTACGTGGCAGTGACACGTCATTATTTTGATGTAAAAAATCCGACACGTTACTGCCACGTCAGCATTCGGTAACATCATGGCATCTGCATCATCGTGATTTAACGGTCGTTACGACGATAATTTAAGTGAGTCGTTAGGATGAAATTTTAATGTTGTGGGAGATATTTTAAAAGTTTTGAGATTTTAAATTAAAAAAGTCTCATGATTTTGGAAGTTTTTGTGCCCTCTTGCCCTGGTTTTTCTGTTGAGCTCTGACATCAATAGCCCTGCTCATTTCTTCTCTTACATACAAACTTGACAAATATATGGTCATTTTAAATAGTTTAAATGGATACATAAGTTAGTAGAGGTTATTTGTTGTTTTTCTTAAAAGTAAGTATTAAATTCGAATTGTGTGTTGGAGAAAATCCAAATTGATTTATCACGAGATTAACTAAGTTGGGCAGTTCTCCTTACATCCAACTGATCATTTTTAGCTCCAATTAGGTCCCTGACAACTGCAATTGGTTAAAATTGATCCATTTGTGTTGTCCCAATTATGTTCCCATTAGATTTTTTTCTTTCCTTTTTCTTGATGTTTCGATTTGGTCCTTGTACGTTTCAATTAGATCCATGCATGTATCAATTTGGTCACAGTTAGGTCTTCATATGCTATGTCTCTCCATCAAAATGGTGATTGAAGGTGTATTATTACTATATATTTATTTGCATTTTCGTCAAAGTATTTGATAAAAAAAAATTCAGCACGCTTAAAGGAACCCTAATACGTCATGGAACATTAAACGAAAAGCTTTGAAGATGTTATATAACTCAAGAATATTTTTATTAAAAAAACATAAAATTATGGAAGATATTATAAAATATTAAGCATTATTTTTTTAAATTTCAGGGAGGTTACTCTGAAAACTATGATGAAAGAATTATTAAAAATTTATGAAACTAAAAAAAAATGAAAATTACAAGAATTAAAAACAAAATCAAAGATTAAAGACCCTCCCTCTCAACGAATTTGCATAAAGAAACTCATGTTTTTACTATTTACACACCCAAGTGTCTACTGATCTGCTCAGTAGCGTCACGATTCTGTTTTGAAAATATTAGGGGACCGATCTGCAAACATCATGGACCCACACACAGTATGAAGAGGGAGCTTTGTAACATTAAGTATCATATGGACCTAATCGCGTGTGTACCATTCATAAATTTGGTCGGCCCTCGTTAACGACTAAGGGGTAGAACTTTGGGAGATGGATTTTGCTTTTGAACTCAATTAAAATATACAATTTTGTTTCGGAATGTAAGCTGGATCCTGTTAGTATTTACTATATACATATATATATATATGTAGGTATGTACGTATGTATGTAACATGTGTATATATAGATTGAAGAAGCGCATTTATTTGCTACTCTCCAAAAGACATTGGAACACCCGGCAGCTACCAGCTACCGCGCGACCAGAAGAGGAAGCTGCCGAGAGAGTAGGGCCCCGGAGCTACGTAGAGGAATTCGATCAATGGCTTTTCCATCTTCTTCCCTACTAAATCTTCTCCGCTTCACCCTCTTCCTCGTGGCCTCCTCCTTCATCCCCCAGGCGGCCTCGGTGGCCCCCGAAAACTGCTCGGGCGAGGTGGGAGCCTGCGTCGACAGAGCCCGGGCACTCCCTCTCAAGATCATCGCCATCGCCTCGATCCTTACAACAAGCCTGATCGGCGTCAGCTCTCCGCTGTTCTCCCGGTCCATCCCAGCCCTACGACCCGACCGCGACCTCTTCGTGATCGTGAAGGCCTTTGCCTCGGGGATCATCCTCGCGACGGGGTTCATGCACGTCCTCCCCGACTCCTTCGACATGCTCACCTCGGCCTGCCTGCCGGAGAACCCCTGGCACAAGTTCCCCTTCTCGGGATTCGTCGCCATGGTTTCTGCAATAGTGACTCTTATGGTGGACTCGCTCGCGACCAGCGTGTACTCTAAGAAGATGAACACCACCAAGCCAGTCGTGCTTCCTTCCAGCAACGGATCGGAGAATGGAGTCGACCATGACCATGAGTCGGGCTATCATTTTCACGGTGCGCACCACTTCCACGGCGGACCGAAGGACGAAGGGGCGGCTGCTGGTTCTGAGCTGCTGCGATATCGTGTTGTTGCAATGGTCAGGTTTCCCCGCCTCTTGTACTTATTTTATATCTTATATTAATTGTCTATATATTATTCGTCGGACCAAAACTAGCCCCCCTTTTTTAACTAGTTATTCATATATACTTGGGTTAATTATATTGCACGAGAATTAGATATTTTAATTCAATTTTCGTCTGTCTCGAGCGCCTAACGGGTTTATTAACTCAATACCGACAGTAGCTATTGAAACAAAGGAAGTATTCAATTAGTTTTCATCTTTGAATAATATCCCGGAGAGAGTTGTTGACAAATAAAACAAAATCGAGTCAAGAAAAGGTGTGCCTAAAAATGATTTTTTTTTTTGGCTGAAAAGTGATCTAATTGATTCTTTAAAATGTGAAATTCGACTGAGAAGTCCAAGATGAGAAATCTATCAGCAAATCAATACGATCGAAGCATGTGTCCGGGCAGATGTAAATGGTACCCGAGAGAATGTTGATGGGTCGAGGATAGCGGAACAGAAGTGACTACAGTCTAAATGTAATTAGAGAATTGATATGTGTTCTTTGCCCAATGTATGCATCGCAGGTACTTGAATTGGGCATCGTGGTGCACTCGGTGGTGATCGGGCTGTCTCTTGGGGCGTCAAATAATACCTGCACAATCAAAGGTCTTGTGGCCGCCCTTTGCTTCCACCAGATGTTCGAGGGCATGGGCCTCGGTGGCTGCATTCTTCAGGTACGCAATTTCCCTCTACGACAACAGTCCTTCGTCAGAACTCGATCATATAGTCTTCTCGATCGTGACCAAGTCCAAGTCTCAACTATCGTAATATCGACGGACAATCCGGGTTGGTTGCTGCATCTTGATCTTTGACAGTACTGAAACCGCAGGCGGAGTACAAGTGGCTAAAGAAGGCGGTGATGGTTTTCTTCTTCTCGGTGACGACCCCGGCTGGGATTGGTCTCGGGATAGGGCTCTCCACGACCTACAAGGACAACAGCCCAGCTGCCCTCATGACGGTCGGGCTCCTGAATGGGTGCTCGGCCGGGCTACTGATCTACATGGCCCTAGTCGATCTCCTCGCAGCCGAGTTCATGGGCCCCAAGCTCCAGGGCAGCGTCAGTCTCCAGTTCAAGTCCTACGCCGCCGTCCTCTTGGGTGCCGGGGGGATGTCTCTCATGGCGAAATGGGCTTAGATCATCATCAGCTCAGCTGAGCCCGTTTGCAACATTTGAATCCTCGTTTTTCTTTCCTTTTCCTTTTTCTCCGAAATTGCATTCGATAGTTCCAGGTGTGATGTGGAGTCTTACATATTCTCCTAGGGTGACGTCGATGTGTCCCTGTCTTTTACAAATAAAAAGCTTGCAGAGAGTTCCTCCCAGACGCATTCTTTTCCTGATCAAGATATGGAATCGTAAGAACAGGATGGGATAGTCTACATGACTGCATCCATCTACAGCCTCATCCTCATCCTCATCCTCATCCTATAGGAAGGGAAGGGTTTTGAGTTCTCTCGTCCACTGAACGTTGATACGATGCAGACGGTAGGACTTGTGAGGCCACCATTTCCTTGGCCGTGAAGATAATATGTCTCCACCAAATATCTCTCCCGTAATTAACCAATAAAAACTCTTAATTTAATAACCAAAATATTATAAGTTCAATTCTCACCGTAAAACTCTCAATACCAGCTTATTATTTTTTTACTTCTACAATCCCTTATAAAAATTTTATGTAATAATACTAAATTAATTATCAATATATTTTATGAAGCAAACGGTCGATGACGGACGCCAAAGCAGTGCAAGTTCAAAGTCAAATCGAAGGTGGTGGCCACCGCCGGATCAGGTCGAACGTCGAGCTCTAGTAATTTCCTTAACTCCTGCATCCAACGGTTAGAGTTTGAGATCGGAGGCTTTACAGTGAACCGCCGCCTCACTAGATAAATGGTTTTGTCTCGTCTCGGACCAAACCGGTTGTTCCATCTCCCCTTCTTCCCTATATCACTCGGACACTCACTGTGGTTCTCCGACGGAGCACCTGAGAAGATGGCGATGGCGAGCATCGTGAGGCGGAAGGCTTACCTTCTCTCGAGAAACCTCTCTAGCGGCTGCTGCTCCGACTCTCTTAGGTGCACGTACTCGCTGACCTCCTCCTACCGGGGGTTCTCGACGGGATCTGATGAGAACGACGTCGTCGTGATCGGCGGCGGGCCCGGGGGCTACGTGGCTGCGATCAAGGCGGCCCAGCTCGGCCTCAAGACCACCTGCATCGAGAAGCGCGGCACCCTCGGCGGCACCTGCCTCAACGTCGGCTGTATTCCTTCCAAGGTTAGGTCTCAGTTCTGTCCTCCCTGGATGCGAATGTCATTTCTGGAAGCGGGTTAGATTTCTTGTTTCCTTTTGAGGGGCATATGGAGATTATTTCTTGGAGATATTGTGTAGCCTTAAACAATTTCCCCCATATATCGATGACTCAGAAGTGACTGCTATCTGACGACCATTTCTACCTACATGGTTGTTGTCCTTTTTGTTTGAACATTTTTTTTAATCTACGTATATAAGTTTGTACGTTCCAGTTTGATCTCTCGGTTCTTATCTTCTCTTTATTGGCATTGTATCGATTCAAACGGTTGATTTCTGGTTTCTTCTTGCTTGATTATCGTTTAAAAGCCAATTTAGCTCTTCTTTCTGCTTCTGGTAGTAATGGGATGCGAATTAGCGATGGATTAGTGGAAAAGGATTATTTTTTTTCTTTCAAGTTGCTTCTTGATGCATAGGAAGTCACCTCATTTTCTTTCTTTCCTTTGAGTTGTTAATTCTCCTCCTGATTCCTTTTGCTGGTTAGTTGTAACATTTCATTGATGGATAGTGGCATGGCGGCCATATTACTGTTCTAAGGAAAATCATGACTGAATGAATTAGCCATTACTTGGTTGTAATTCTGCAGCTGAAAATGAAATACAGCTAAAATGAAATATGTTCTTTTTTCTGGCCTTGAAGTGACTCTTTTTGTTGAAGATTTGTAGATTATGGAATGCAAATTTTTGTGTCCGTTAATGTGACTCAAGAACGTGGAAATTATCCAAAACACTCTGGTTGAGTTTCCCTGTGCGAGCAGTCTTTATGTCTTCTTTTCCATTACAGAAACATCAGGTTGCATTGTTTCTTTGATTGTGTTCCATGTTTAATCTGCTTGTGTTTTTGAAATTATACACAGAAAAGACAGGGGACAGAGTTGTGATCGTCTTCCATGGGCACTACTGTCCCTGCACTATTTTGGTTACAATCATTTGCAAAAGAAGACAGCTTTATGGATATCTTCCTTCTTATAATGTATAGTCACTTCTCTTCCTATTGCAGGCCCTGCTTCACTCCTCCCACATGTATCATGAAGCCAAGCATTCATTCCCCAGCCATGGAGTGAAGTTCCCTTCTGTCGAGGTCGACTTACCTGCTATGATGGCTCAAAAAGATAAAGCTGTTGCTAATCTCACGAAAGGTATTGAAGGCCTTTTCAAGAAAAATAAGGTCAACTATGTGAAGGGCTATGGCAAGCTTGTCTCCCAATCTGAGGTTTCAGTCAACACCATCGATGGTGGGAACACCATCGTGAAAGGGAAGAATATCATAATAGCCACTGGCTCCGATGTCAAATCTTTACCCGGAATCACAATTGATGAGAAAAAGATTGTCTCATCCACTGGAGCCTTGGCTTTAGAAGAAATTCCAAAGAAGCTCGTGGTGATTGGAGCTGGCTATATTGGTCTCGAGATGGGCTCAGTCTGGGGTCGCTTGGGATCTGAGGTAACTGTTGTGGAGTTTGCCCCTGATATCGTGCCAACCATGGATGCTGAGATCCGAAAGCAATTCCAACGCTCCCTAGAGAAGCAAAAGATGAAGTTCATGCTCAAGACCAAAGTTGTTGGAGTTGACACTTCTGGAGGCATTGTGAAGTTGACCCTTGAGCCAGCAGCTGGAGGAGATAAGACAACACTCGAGGCTGATGTTGTCCTTGTCTCTGCAGGCCGGGTCCCATTCACTTCTGGGCTCGGACTAGATAAGCTTGGAGTGGAAATGGATAAAGCAGGACGGATTCTTGTCGACGAGAGATTTGCCACCAATGTTCCTGGAGTTTATGCCATAGGAGATGTTATCCCAGGCCCTATGCTAGCCCACAAGGCCGAGGAGGATGGGGTTGCTTGCGTGGAGTTCATAGCTGGCAAGGCGGGCCATGTGGACTATGACAAGGTCCCTGGTGTTGTCTACACTCATCCTGAAGTTGCTTCTGTGGGGAAGACTGAGGAACAGGTCAAGGCTCTTGGGGTGGCATATCGAGTTGGGAAATTCCCCTTCCTCGCCAATAGCAGGGCAAAGGCAATCGATGACGCTGAAGGAATAGTGAAGATACTGGCCGATAAGGAAACTGACAAGATATTGGGAGTCCACATAATGGCTCCTAATGCAGGTGAGCTGATTCACGAGGCAGTCTTAGCTCTTTCTTACGATGCATCGAGCGAAGACATTGCACGGGTTTGTCATGCACATCCGACAATGAGCGAGGCACTGAAGGAAGCTGCCATGGCTACTTATGACAAGCCGATCCACATCTAGGCTTTTGGGGTTCCTCTTCGCACCTCTGATGTTTTAATTATCTGGGAAATTCGAAATGATGGCATAATGTGTCTTCCAAGGTTCAGCTTGGTTGATCTGAGTTTTAGATTGGATTAGATTTCCAAGGCGGATGTTTGGCTCGCCAGAGCATTACTGAGAGGAACAGTCTGGTAACGCCTCATTGAATGTCATTGAATGGAGATGTCGTTTCTGTGTTCTGTAATTATCGATCTTTCCCGAGAGTTATTCTTCAGGGTATCTGATGATCCAATCGGTTTCACCTTCAATGAACGGATTTGGTTAGAAACTCTTCGTTATAGATGTTTGTATAATGTGCATTATACATTGGTAGTACTTGCAGAGCCTCCTCGTTCTTCCACCATAGCCATGAAGACCGTATCCCCTTATCTATCCCTACTGATCCTCCTCTTATTAGAGGTGATGATCCATCATCCCTCACACTCCATAAGCGACACCCAGCTCAAATCCATATGTTCAGAGACTTACAGCGTTGACTACTGCGTCACAGTCCTGAAAGCTGATCCTCGTACCGCATCAGCGGACCTCGACGGGCTCCTGCATGTAGCCATCGACCTCACACGGGCCAAGGCCTACTCTGGCCTTTCCCTGGTCCAATCCCTCGAGGGGAATGCTTCCGATCCGGCGCTCAGGCAGCAGCTCCACTACTGCTCGGAGTTATACACCATGGGGAGATCGCTAATCAACAGGGCCAAGCAGAGCCTCGAGCTCAAGAACTACGAGAATGTCATGCAAAGAGCGATATCCGCGAATGACGTGTACGAGAGCTGCGAGGACGAGTTCGATGGGCCCCCCGTTATGCCTGATCGGCTCCGGCCGGTGAACGACGACCTGGGCAACCTCACCATCATCGTATTCCTTGTCGCTGGGAAGCTGTGATCTGGGGCTACAACGACAGCTTACGTTGTGGTCGCAGAATAATCTGGCACTGATCTAATATGTACCTGGAGTTTGATACGAGCTCTAAGTGCACCACCCCCACTCCCCCTGTCTAGTTTAGCTGGCAACAAATAGTACTTTTACCTCTGGAGAATTTTTAGTTCTGTTCAAGGAAGGATCACTCTCGAAACCCTTTCCGTGTTTTCAGACTAAATGGGTCGATCCAATTGTGGTATTCGGATATTTAGACAATTCTGAGCGCACAATAAACATGCTTATATATAGGGTATACTAAATATGAAAACAAATATAACTGAATATGTAATAACTTGCCATTGTTTTTCAACACTTCAATCGGATGAGCCCAAAAATCGTGATATATATGTATATATTTATAATGGGTAACAAAGGAATGTTATCCTAGAAAATCGTCTCTTGATTTCTATATATCCCAATCTTGACTCCGAGATTACCCCCAACACAGTCATTCAATAAGGGTCTACCCCTGCTGCCTCGTGAATCCATGCCCGTCGTTTCTAATCGGCCCGAAAATGGAGATATGTGGAAAATGGCCATTTCCTTTAGTTCGTCTCCTTCTCCTCCTTGCTATGTGCTCTATTGATTCATCGACCGCGAGCAGGCTGGTGCTCGACGGTCATACGACTGCAACAGCAAACGACCTGTTTACCGAAATATGCACCCCAACCCTCGACCCACCATTCTGCCTCGAGGTCATACGATCCATGAGCCCGGAGTCCCTCGCGCAGATACTCATTGACTTTGGCTGCTCAAACGGCACCGAGATCCTCGGCTATGCTCGCTCTCTTGTCCAGGACACGAAATCCCCCAGGCTCAAATCAGACTATGAATCATGCGCTGAGAATTATGCCGAGATGCTGTCTCCAACCTTGAGGACGCTCAGCGGTACCTGAAGAGCGGCGACTACAAGGGAATCACGGTCATGGTGTCCGCTGGCATGTCCCAGGGGGAATCCTGTAGGGACATTTTTTTTTTGAAAATGCAAACCATTGTCTATGTGTAAGTACATATAGATGAGTCTTGCATACATAAACCATCTGCTGCTGCAAACCTACCTAGTTGCCCAATCTCACGAGCTTCCTGGTTGAATTTCCTTTCTACGTACCCAGAACCATTCCCAATCCTCAAACATAGGAAGCATTATTTGCCAGGTTCAAAACAGAAATTTCTAACTTCCATAGGAGTTTGCAGTGGCTTATGCACCGCTTCTACAATCAGAGGGGCAACAGTCAAAAGTTGAACTTTCTTCTTCCATTGCTGCTCCTAGCCTGCTATTTGCAAGCCAAGTATGAATGCATCTGCGTCAGCTTCTAAGCTCGAGAAGTTGTTGCCCTTCTGTGTCCAGGCGTTCTGAAAGCCACCACAACCCTCAATTAGCTAGACCTGCATAACATGGCGTCCGTATTTATACGGACCCGACCATCTCTTATCACTGGTATTTCTCCATTATTCCATGTAGCTTTATGTTGATCATTTGCGATAGAGATTTCTGGATTCTTACTTATCGCTAGTTTATGGTCCATGAATTCCTCCAATAATTTGTTCGTGAAAACCGTAGGATCTGTTTTTTTTTTCCAGAGCATATTTTTTTACGTGAGAATCCCAATGTGAGCAAAGATTATGGGATTGAGTTTACATTTAACTCTTCATTATTTATTGGAGATTATATCAATACTTCATCAGGGGAACACCATCGTTGGATCAACCACAATTCAGTAGACACTTCTCTCGGATCACTTAAATCCAAGCGTATTTGAAGATAGCACTTACAGAGCTCTAAATCCGATCTCCACCGATCAAAACTTAACCCAAGGAGTTATGAGGCCGTTGTCAAAATCTTATCTTGATCAGAATCTAATTATCCTTTCAATTAAGGTTTGATCTCATACTACCTACTCATAAAAATTACTATGTTCCACTGCAATTTTTTTTCCTATTTTCTACCCGTTTCTAGAGCTTCCATACTGACAATATATATGGTTATCATCAACAGTTCGATTTTACAGTTATCCCATATCTTCTTTCATGATTCTTTAAGAGTCTTCCCGTGAATCTCTATCTTCCCTCACGATTTATTGTGAGAGGTTGTCTCCTCATGGTTGTCCACTCATCGATCTCCTCATCCCTCTCACTGCACTTCTCGTAAGACACTCCTCATCCTCACATAATTGTGAGAATTCTCTCGGAAGCCAATTTCTCTCCAAGAGTTGAGACCATCGACAAGTTCAATTGTATTAAATCTAAAGTTGAGATCTTGAATCAGGGATTTTTTTTGTCCAATGATTTTCCTGCCTAATATGCAATATATTCTTTCCAAAATTTAAACTTCACCAAACTAGATAAGGATTCTATCCTCCACACATGAGGGATTTTCCTAACATATATAGCAATTAATCATTGATTATGAGCCGAACACCATCAATGCCCACTGGTTTTGATTCGTTTTTTTTCCCCTCCCCTTTTGGTTCAGGGCAATGCCACCCAATTTAAGGATCTCTCCCACCTGTACACTCATCTCCACCTCGAGAAATCAGCCCAAAAAGAGAGGGAAAGTGAAAATGGCCATCTCCTCTAGTTGGTCTTTCTCATTCGTACAGTGTGCCCTCTCGATCATTCTTCAATCTGTCACGATCAGTTCATCTACCGCAAGGCTGGCACTCGACGATCTTGCCCCCGCACCATCAAACAACTTGATTAACGAAATAAGCACTGCAACCTCCGACCCAAATTTATGCTTCGAGATCATGCGCTCCATCCTCGGGGCATCTGGGGCACCAAGCCTGGAGTCCCTTGCGCAGGTCACCATCACGTACGGTCACTCGAATGCCACTGAGATCTTGAAATATGCCCGATCTCTGGTCTCGACCGAGAAGTCCCCTAGGATCAAGGCGAACTACGACACGTGCGCAAAGAATTACGACATAGCTGTCGATGCCCTCGAGTGGGCTCAGAAGAGGCTGAAGGGCCGAGACTATAAGGGAGTCGAGGTGATGGCGACCGGCGGCATAGACCAAGTGGAAAGCTGTAGGGACAACTTCATGGATCCGCCGATTGACGATCCTTCCCAGCTCCCTCAGAAGGGTGGCAATTTCAGAATGATTTGTCGTATCATTATTGCGATAGTTAAAAAGATGATGTGAAACGGTGCTGTCTGATCACATTCCGACGCCACGAGAAGACAAAGTCGCGATTAAAACTAATGGCCTGCCAAAGACATGCTTGAGGTCATGTTTGGATGAATGAAAATGATGACATCCTGAGCTTCCCGATGCCTGATCTTGTATGGACTTGCATTCTGCGGAGGCTTGTAAAGCTCAATCGCTGGACTGCTCAGTGATTTAATTGATTGTTGATAATCAACGGTACGTATTAGAAATAGAGAATCCAACGCTTCGTATGAATATTCCCCAGTTTCTGAACCGTAAAACTTTTCAATATGAGTTATAAGGTCTCTCCGGTCCTCGACCGCCATTTACCAGTACTTCTCAGGAAAGGGAGAGGCGAAAACAAGAACTTCTGTCGGGGGGTGAAAAGGAAGATGATGATGGATTGTACTTTTACTACGAGCTCTCCTTCCCTCAGACGGTCTTCCCTCGGCCCAGTGAGGCCCGTCTGCTGGGCTCCTTCTCTATCCTTTACCCGGGCCAAGCTTCTCAAGCCGAGCTGGCACGACACTGGAAAACTACTGGCCTGGCCCATCTCTTCACTCTTCCCTTATGTCTCCCTTGAGTTTTGCCCACCTAGTAAAAATTCCTAGATTTCTCTATCCCGGGCTTTTAAGATAAAATTTTGGATGTACGATTAACCAGAGTTTGGGGAGCACCCTACCCTACAAATCAAATAAGAATAGGGGCTCAATTGCAAGAAGAACATATGTATTTATTATGATGGGTTAGTTGTCGATGGCCTAAATGAAAAATTAGTCAAAGAGTAGATAATGTTCTCCCCCAAATTCATACAGAAACACAGTCGACGGAGCCTCAGACAGCCAATGTCAACACAAGTTAGGCGTCATAGCAAATGGCCATTTTTGGCAATTAACGGAAAGTGTTTTGGGTTTGGGTCATACCACCCTAAGTTTAGCAGTCACAATGAAATGGGTTGATTTCCAGTTTTAGCGACTTACGGGCAAGAATTGCTTCTAGTTCTGGAGCTGACTCGCTACGCCCGGCCTCCATTGGACTTCTCATCAGCAACAATTCTTTGCAAGTTGACAAACAATTTGACTTTTGACTTCTTCTTTTTTCCTACTTGGTTCGAAGTAGTGGATGAGCACACGGTTGATTCTCTCTTTGTGGGTGTTGATGCTCGGTAGTTAATTCGTCTGGTACGTATCCATTTCACGTTCACAACCACGAACCGTGCCCTCGTTTCCTCATCCATGGAAATTTACTAGCACGCCCCGTGAATTGACATTTTTCTTGGGTTCCAAACCCATGGGTAAAAGCAAGATGGGGAAAACAAAAAGGTTAGATTATTACCACAAACAAAAAAAAAAACAAATGGGGGACTTCATCATTTTGCTGCAAAAAAAAGATACTAAATCAAGACAGCACAATTATTAAGTTAGGGGCCTCCCTTTGTCGACAATCGAAAAGGCGTCAGGGTGAAATGCACGAGTGGTCTGATCAAAAGCAGGAATGCACGGTCGGTTCTTGCTCCCTTGGTAACTCGATCTCATTAATCAACATTTAAATATTCGCCCTTTTTTATTAAAATACGGAGAAATAAAACCAAATCGCAGTTCCTGACGTGATGAATCTCTGTTCGACAGACCGTGGTGTTGGATTCGATATGATACGTTGGACGGTATGCACGTGAGAAAATCATTGGCACGATGTGAGAAACTGAGGACATAATAGCTCTAATACTCTTAATATATGGGTGCTCATAGAATTTAAAATTTAACTTATAGATGACTGGATATGGTAATACCGTGGATAATGGTGGGGGGGAAAGAATTAGGATTCTAGAAGGGCCAAGAATGCATGCCATGGTCATGAGTTGGTTTGGTTGTACTTTGTGCATCATAGTGCTGAGCTTTAGACCGACAGCATGTTGCTTAAAACAGAGGAAATGGAGCAAGAGAGGGGGAGGCGCAAGAAAGCAAAGGCATGTCCCAGAGCACTGAAACAATAATCTATTCACCTTAAAGAGTACTTCGAAATGTGAGAGGTTGCTCGGTCGAGTTCATACCACACACACACATGCCTTCGTCTCTGTCTTTGTCTTGCGCATACATTCGATAATATTCAATCACCTCGAGTGCCGCCCAACACCCGACTCTCCTTTCCGTCGAAAATTCACGGCTCGTTCTCGACACTCTCGATCGCTCGTGGACCGACTACTATTCATTTACGAGACACGTCGAACGTGGTATTTTCAAGAGTTCTCGTGTCCGGTACATGACAACCCAAGAAACGTAAGATTGCCGGGCGACACGATTATCACTATGTGAATTGCACATTTTCGAATCCTCGTTGTTTTGTGATGGAAGCTATAGTGTTAAAAGTCACGTGGTTGATTTCCATAGATTAATGGAAACGGCATTCTAGAAAAAGACTACACAAATTCTCGGCCCAGCCATTATTTAAAAAGGGAAAGAAAAAAAAGAGAGAGAGAGAGAACTATCCTAACTATCGTATTATTAATTATTTAACGAGTTATTATTATTATTTTTTTATTATATTTTTTAAAGATGTTTATTGTTGACCAATGTCACCCACCCACATTGGTTAAACTTGGATTAAGCCTCAATTATATATTACACATACACTCGGAAGACACTCATCCACATTAATCAAATGATTAAGTAGAATTTGGTCACTTAGACCGTATAAAAGAATTGTCAAACCCCATTTGCAAAATTCAGTTAAAGCGGCTTTGCAGCTGGTCGTCGACAAAACATTTTCATTAATCAATAAATAAATAAATAAATAAATAAGAAGAAGAAGAAGAAGAAAGCACTGCTAAACAGACTAATAATTATCAATTGTCGTGCCCAGGACATTCTCCGAATTAACCTTAACATCCAAGTCATCATGTCACAGAGTAGAACTACAAGACGAATTCTAACAACGCTCGCTTGACTTTTGTTAAGGATGGAATTTTCGAGTGACTTACTGACTCTGAGGGGGTGGGTGGTAATCACGGCATTAACAGAGGGAAGACAACTGGTCATGTGTCATAGCCAACAAATCGTTCGATAAAGCCAACCAAAAAAAAAATTATTTTTGAAACTTTAAGGATAGAAGTATAAGTATGGCGTGCGGAAAGGATTGATGCACTCTCGAATGAGATCAGGTCGGTCGTATCATCACTTTCCGTGTTGCTTTGGTGGCATTGTTCAACCTTAGCTAGCCCCTCAAGCCACAATCATAATTAATCCACGTGTTCGGCGATTAAGTCCAAATTTCCTTCCTTCCTTCCTTCCTTCCTTCTATAACAATTCGATTTTTAAGATAATGTGTTATATGTATACATATACGTATATGTTATAGAATAATAGTCCGTCACCTAATCTTAGTATTTAATAGGGAATTATTAAAATATTTGATCTGAAAACTGCTACTGTACAAAAAAGAATTCAAATTCGAATTTGATCGGACTATTGTCTGCCTGGATCGTTGGAAAATTCACAACCCTATTACTTGCGGAGCTATCTTCCATTTCAGGGCACAGCTTGTACTCGTCTTCGCATAGAGTTGGCTTCCAAGACATATAATACAGCGTACCTACCCCATTATGTCGGTCCCATGAACCTCTAATTGTGAGCGAGTAAACTGTGCAACTGACAATCATCTCATTCGTGGCTTGGCATTATCTAAATACAATTTACCAGTAGTCAAGGTATGACGTGTTGGTCATACCACCACAGTAAAGACCCGAGTACTGGGAATAACGAGCCATGAGATTATTGATATTCTCCACTTATAGGACTCGAAAACTTTAATTAATGAGAATAGAAGTCGAGATTATCTCAGCCAATCGAGATCTTCCCCCATATCTATTGCTCGAGATTACCCTGCAATTATGTATAAATCTACGTACAGGAGCAGGCGCGGCATGTAGCCAGTCAAAGAGTCAAAAGAGCCTTAAAATAATGAAGGAGAAAATCTTCCACCTAACGAATACTTGGGGTGAGAAGAATACGCCATTGCTGCGTCTTGCAGATAAAGAGGGTCAAGGGATTGGCACGAGGAATAAAAAAAAAAAGGTGGGGGTGGGAAATACAGGCTCCCCCCAGCATCATGTGCAATGTTTCAGTCAAAGACGCTTCGTCCATTGAAGAACGTCGAAGTGCGATAATGTAATATATTTCCAAGTGTAAACTAGTCGGATGTGACCCTTTGGCAAGCTAAATTCCCCGTAGAAAGACTTTACCCGTGATATAAGAGATTTACTGAAAGCCGATAGAGGTATCTCGTTACCTGTTCTAATTTAATGACCGGATGGGGATAAGTGTTCATCGATGAGCACGTGATCTAGCTGAAAATGCGAACT
Organism: Sonneratia caseolaris; assembly: GCA_900006705.1. Lineage (NCBI taxonomy): Eukaryota > Viridiplantae > Streptophyta > Magnoliopsida > Myrtales > Lythraceae > Sonneratia > Sonneratia caseolaris. The sequence goes on from CXYZ01012692.1 coordinate 3,245,621, forward strand.
TGTTGACGTGTTTGTGTATATCGATACGTACACCAACCGTCTTCAGGAACATTGAGAACAGAAGTCGACAAACCACTGGCGAACTCTCCGAATAGTAAAATCACAATTGATGCACAACAGCAATTTGCAGTTCTAATGAAAATAATTTTATAGGGTATAGTTTGTCGAGTCCCTCATTTAGATAACGTTAGGGGTGACGCATACGATGAGGGATTACATACGATACAGTGGGTATTGTCGATCAATCATCATCATCTTCTTCTTCTTCTCCTCCTTCCTCCTCTCTCTCTCTCGAGAGAGAGAGCGAGAGAGAGAGAGGGAGGTAGGGATATGTTAACCGTTGCTGTGGCAATGTCAACCCTAAACTCCATTAATCCTAAAAACTCGGCTTTTTTCTTGCTTTTGACGAATATTAGACCAAACAAGAGAATTGAGAATTATTTTGTGGGTGCGGTCTGTCGCTTTCTTCATGATTTCCATTAGCACCAGTGCACACTGATTCCCCGAGAGATCCCCCTAGCAAGGTCTCGAGGATATCAACTCATCAGAGATGAGCCTTCAAATTCCAGTCTTGTCTCTTGATCAGAAGAATGATTCAATTCATCGATTTGTTGGCTGGAAATATACGAAATTGGACTAAATATATTCTGTACCGACTCACTCATCACAAGTTTAACTTTCAATGTTGTCTTTTTGTTAGAGAGGCTGTTTGAAAGTGATACATGTGAATGACTGGAGCATCCCATGAGCGATAACCAGTTACGCTACGAGGTACACAGGGAGACGTAACTTCAAGAATGGTGGATCCCATGGCTAATAATTAATGGCCAGTTGTCGTTGTTGAGTAAGCTAGATAGTTGTTAAGCAGTGTCAATGGTGGGTGGCAATTCGCTTTAATTTGATCTCAGTTCGACAGCTGGTCGCCTCTGCCATATTCAGTCGAATCATTGCGCCGGCTGCTGCTTGCGAACGTAGGCAGAGAAGGATCGAGCTCGACGCATGGATTCGATAAGAGCAACCCAAGGACCTTCCAATGGACTTAGAGAATTCAGGGTTGAGCCGTTGATGGTACTATTGGACCCGTCGTATTCGTCAGCAAGAGCACTCATTTTTCCCTCCCAACTGTCGATTTCAATTGGGTGTCTCGATGGGTTGAAGCTGATACCAAATAATGTCAATTCAAACATAAAATAAGTATGATGCCTACACATAAAGGAGGGAAAAAGTAAGAGGAGCCAACCAGCATAGAGTGACAAATCAGAGAAGCAAAGGGGCCTAAGAATTCTTCCCAATCCCCCTGTTCCGAATTCCAAGCCACACTTACGAATGAATTCACGATAGAGCATTATTGGTGGGACAAGTGTCAAACGTGGATAGAATGACCATAAGTCTGTTCTTATTGATTTTGATTTGATCCGTTTTTTAAATAATTTTTTTTCTAATTGCTTACCCCCTGCCCCAGTTTGCTTTTGGGGAGTATGGAAAATCAAAGAAGCAAAATGACCCATTAATAGAATCTTTCTAGACGCCCACTTTTAGAGATCCCAAATGAACCCTAATTTCCACATTCCTGCGAACCACTACACACGTATATATATATATATATATATATATATACATATGCTCACAATCTCCTACTTTTTTTTTTATAATGCGCTTTTGATTATTCGCATCTCAGTCCATATTTTAACATACCCAAATGAACTGCACATTCAATAATACAATACCCAAGTGACATGTGGTACGCAGAGATCACTTGCCCGGCTCTAGAACAACATCCGTACACACAATTGCACATGGGCACACATATGCATGCTATGTTATCTATGCAAACAACTCTAATAGGTTAAGGCAACATATCCTTCTACCGATGGGATCTCTTTAACGTTTCTATTTATGAACAACCGTACGCTTACACATCCCCTTCGAAAATATTCATCGATTGGATACATATTTCAATTTTGGCGGAATTTTTTTTTAATGAAAGTCGTGATTTCCATAATATAAAGTAGTTCATAGATGCAATATTTGTTTTCAGATCAAAAATAAAAGTAAGTATAAGAAGAACAATTAAAAATTTATCTTTGGAATTTGGAACAGCTTTTCCTTAAATTAAATCATATATACCTTCGAGTCTTTATATATATATATATATATATCTACTGCATGAGCATCTGTATACTAAAGTCCAAGGAATAAATAAAGCAAAATACCAATAATAAACAGAATAAAATCTAATAGATAGGAAATTATTAATTTAAATCCGCTAATCGAGCATATTACATACGGATTAAGAGGGTTTATGTATAATTATGCAACTTGCACAATAAAGAATGTAAATGTTGGAATTGTTTGACTTTGCTGGTTACCTGCCCAGCATACGCTTTCTGTCCCTTCAAGTACAACTGATGGGAAATTTCTCTCTGCCTCTGAATTAAATATAGAAAAGAAAATCGACCATTAGTGATGAGGCTTGAGGTGCAAAGACGATTAGATCAGATTAGATCAACTCCTCTCGTTGCCATTTTTTATTTTTTTAGTCTTTGGTTTGCAATTGATGCGGTCAATAAGTCATTGTTTATGCACTAAAAAGAAGGCTCGCTCATGGAGAATATTTCGATTTTGCTGCCACCAAACCAATTATTGTCCATACTCTTTACATTTATGTTATCATATATTCGTACATACTTTTATCGCATATGTATAGGTCGATTCCTAACTTGCAAGTTGAGGTTAATTTTGTGATCTCCAATGATCAGAGAATAGAGTTGATTGGATATGTAATCATCAAATGAGGAAGCAAAAAACGATTGAGTTTGAGTTTTAAAATAATAATAATAATAATAATACAAGCAACTAGGAGGGCACTAAAAGGATTATGGGAAAAAAAAAATTAAGATGTGGGTCCTAATTTCTTTTTTCCTTTTTTTTTATAATTTATTAAATGCAAGCAAGCTTTAACCATGGAGGATGCTCATTATATATTACTACTTCGAATAATCCCACAAACCATTAGAATTTTTCGGATTCTTAATCCTTTTTGGTCTTTGGAATTTTGTCTTGTAGTGTCGTCTGCTTTACCACTTCTTTAGAATTCTTTTAAAGATGAAAGTGTACATAAAAGATATACAGCAGACGCAAAAACTGTTTAGTTTAGCTTTCGGATAGTTTCTTGTTCTAACTCAAGATTAACCCAGATTCGATATGAATTGGCCGATTTAAAGTGTAACAATATCATCACAATATAAATTCGTTCCATTTACGAGATCCGAACTCAGGAACTTACTTAATAAAAAGAATTGTCAAATAATTTTGACCGATATTTCGTTGGTAATAAATCCAGAATATTATCATGATTAGACCATACCCTTTTTCAAAAATCAATGGTCGAAAATTAGGGTTATATTCTCAAAATCTTTGTCCGAAACTAAACTGATCACAAGAACCAATTTCAAGCTATTCTGGAAATATCTGCCAGCCAAAATTCGAAGTTCATATGGCCACTTAAAGTTAAGGGATGTGCACGCTTAGTCTTTCCACTAATGGCAGTCATCAATTACCTATGTATAGCAGATGTAGTGACGTAATAAACATAGGTTGGTCCTGAAATATTAATGGGGCCATTGCTTCGTCCAGTTGGCACGTGGACAAACGATGCCTGGTGGCGGGGTCCCCCTCTTAGAATAGTGACGTGTAATATTCTCCCAAAGAGCCGAAATTGAATCGCTAAATTAATTTATGGTTAAGATTTACTAATGAATTATTAATATAATTAACAATAAATATATTAACGAGTCGGATTATTATCGCTCGTTCACTTATTTTTTAAAATTTTAATCTATATATTTTCAAATAACATAATAGTTATTCAAATATATATATATATATATATATTCAAAGATATAGCACTAGCAAGTCATATTAATCCAATAATGGATGCAATAAGCAATAATGACGGAAAGATTATATTTCCTATTTTCGAGTTCAATTTTTGCTTTGTATGAACTTATACAGCTAAATAATGGGCAAATAAAAACATTCTCTTCTCCTTCCTAGTCAGATTGATTTTTCCGTCGTGTAGTCTGATCATGGGCGGAGGTGGCCGGTCCCCATCCCCGGCCCCGGCCGAACCTCTCCCTTAAAACCCGATCAAAATCCTCGATGCACGGCAACAAGTGCCCAGCAGATGGCCACCTCTACCGTGACATTGCCGTAGACATTCCAAGAGAATGATATAGTATTTAAATCTTCCTGTGATAACGGATATATCATATTCAAATAACGTATAAGATAAGGTTAAGCATATGATCCGTGATTTGCATATCCATGTCCTGTGTTCTGTTAACCATAGAATGCAATTTCTTCCAAAAGATCTAACTTAAGGTCTGCTCACACGTTGCTCGATGGTGACCCTTTGTCACACGTTGCTCTTTCCTTCGTCGCAAAAAAAATTGTCCCTCGAGATTCTGGCCTTCGCCATGGTACGACACTGGCGCACCGACCTTAAATTTGGTTCCCAATTGTATGCAGTCAACCCACGTTTAGTCGATTTCATTTTTCCTATTTATCACGAGCTATCATTAAAAAAGAAAAAAAAAAGTGGTTTAGACATCTGATTTATCTATTTCCAATCCCAATTATCTATTATGCCTTATAATCATCGATAATTTGCCATGTTAGGCCGAAAATGATCTTGGCTAGCTAGTCTAAATGAGTGCAAAGTCTAGTAGAAGGGATTGGGGAATGCATGTGATTAATTCCGAGGGATAAAGCCCCAAGTCCGGCTAACACAAAACCGACGCCGTCGCTAATTAAGACACCCCCACAAACCCCACGAGACCCACCGCCCACACCACCACCAGCGCCGGCCTTGGGCACTTTCGAGGGTCATCCCCGGGGCTCGGGGTCGAGTCTCGGTATCGTACGATTAATCGTCAAATGCGTTTTGACGTGAAACCCTTCAGATAAATAAATGTCCGAAGGTATAACGTTGCCATCCCGGCTCACACGTGTCTCTAGCCGGAACCGTACGCTGACACGTGCGTAGAAGAGACCCTTCAATCAACCAAGCAAAACGGCACGGAGTCACATGAGACGTCGTCACGGGCGTATGCCCCATTAATGTTTGTTAGGCGCGAGGGTGGCTCGACCATAGGAATGGTAAGTGGAAGAAGAAATGTCACGTAGGGAATTAAAACAAGAAGATGGAGTCCAAATCTTCTGATTGATGTGATATAAATCTCAAAGCGCGCCGTATTAGGAACGTAAGCATAGAGGGGGCAGGCAACAAGGCTCAGGAGAGGCACGGTGTAATGGCGGACAAACTAAAATCCAACGGTACTACTACTAACGTTTGGTGCATATCGAATGGCAAATTCGATGCGTAGAATTTATTCAAAACATGGCCACGCTAATTAAAACTTAAATATTTTCTTTTATAAAAAAATGTGCAGTTAAATATGTTTATTCTTCTCTTATTATTTTGTGTACATCACATTAAATATTGTGTTCCATCACATGCGTGTGTATGTACGCGCCCATGTAATGAGAGACGGAAAAGTCAGCGTGCCCAAGTTGAAGGGTCCCCACATTTTCCTACTACTACTGCTAATAATAATAACTCGCACCATAATTATAATAAATATTCCTCCTAATCTATTCGTGTAGCTCTCTCACACACTGGTTTCTTGATCGATCTAAGCGACTATAGTCGGACTCAAGGGTCTACTGACTCTGCTGACAATATATATATATATATAATATGGAGTTTCAAGTCCACAAAATCATAGATAAAGTCCGTTTACTAATTTTTTTTTTGTTTTAAAATTTTTTCCTAAATTTGTTAGTCTATTCTTACATAAAACTTATTAGCATATGAAAAAGTAAAATTCCTATAAAATTCAACCATCAAATTTTATTTAAAAAAATTATTATTGAATCATTTATATACTTTTTTATGATAGAAATTAAACTCCAACTATTTCAATCAATTAAGATTTTTTTCCTTTTCCTACTTTTGGTTGGGCTCTGGGTTTCAAATTCTCCCGCATGCTCCAAATTTAAGACGAGGAGAAAAACAAGGGGGCGCTGTCGGTAGTCTCCTCCTGCAGTATATAAAAGCTCCAGCCCCGCCCTCTTTTCTATCCTTGAGCGGAAACAGATCCATCTCTCCCTCTCTTCTCTCAACTCTGAACTCCGAAGTTGAACTCCCCTGTCAAAGACTTTTGTGGGTTCAATCCGCTTCATTATTAGACCCTCTCTCCCTCCATCTCTCCCTCTCGCTCTCTCTCTCTCTCTCTCTGTGTTTCTCCAAGGGCAGAAAAGAAATGGACAGCGATGACAGGAACTGCCTTCAGATCATGGGTGATGATCAAGAAGACGAAATGGGGATGGAGGAGCTGAGGAGAGGGCCCTGGACGATGGAGGAAGACCTTGTCCTCATCAATTACATCTCTATCCACGGCGAGGGCCGCTGGAACTCCCTCGCCCGCTCCGCCGGTAACTATCCGTTGCAATAATCATTCCTTCATTTATCATTTCATGATTCTCATTCAACATGACATCACCGAGTACATGGTGTCGCATATTGATCTTGTGCTGCGGTAAAAACATTCCTTGTTTAATCACTTTTTCTTTCCAAATGTTGTAGGGGAAAGAAAAAAAAAACATGAGATCCACTGGTCTCTGCATACTTTTGTTAATCAAGAAAATTTAAGGTTTAGGGAATTACCCTCTTCATCGGGTCGGCTCAAATCGAAAAGTGAGTTGTCGGCGAATGATAAGACTTGCGGATGTCGGGGATGACTTTTTTATGCCCTCAAGTTACCTCGACTCCGAAAGAGGAGAGGCAAAGTTCTATGATGTTTCCTGTTTCGGTGTTTGATGCAATTGATCCGATCGTTTCCACATATGATGAGGGCCTATATATGTATATGTTATATGATGCGGTACAGATATGATGTGTGTATGGATGATTGTTGCTCCGTACTAAAATGGGATAAGATTAAAAGACGCGTGCATGTTGGAGAACCATAGTTCATAAAGAACACGCAAAAGAGCCGTCCTTTTATAAGACGGAGAAAGAAATAGAATTCCTCTTGCCGACATCATTCCTGCACCATAAACATCATTAGCTTTATACCCAAAGATGGTTTTTTTTCTTTTAAAGATTAATCTGAATGAGCAATGATTGCACGGGACAGGCCTGAAGAGGACCGGAAAGAGCTGTAGATTGAGGTGGCTCAATTATCTTCGCCCGGATGTTCGCCGCGGTAACATCACCCTTGAGGAACAGTTTCTTATCCTCGAGCTCCACTCTCGATGGGGCAATCGGTACTTACATCTGTCCTTGCCTCCTCCTCCTCCTCCACAGCTTCGATGTTGAGCCCCTGTATATGTGTATGGATGCGATGGCTTTTGATTCGATGCATCTGTAGAGTTATTGATCTTAAACTTGCCTTGATTTCCAATTGCAAACTCATTTTAGGTGGTCAAAGATAGCCCAGTTCTTGCCGGGAAGAACCGACAATGAGATCAAGAACTACTGGAGAACCCGAGTTCAGAAGCATGCGAAGCAGCTGAAATGCGACGTTGACAGTAAGCAGTTCAAGGACACGGTGCGGTATCTGTGGATGCCGAGATTGCTGGAACGGATCCAGGCTGCCTCTGCCACATCCGTCCCTTTGGCCACTGCCGCCACCACCGTCGCCTCCCCTGGCGGCTCCACCTCCACCATCACGACCGTGACAGGCGGCGGCTTCGAAAACTGCCTCGATTCAATAGGGACATCCAACGGGGTCCTTCAGAACCCCAGTACAAGCGCGTCATCATCGGATTCGTTCGGAGCGCAGCAGGTTTCTCCTATCTCGGAACTGACAGATTACTACCGGGTCCCGGTCGATGAAAATCCAGGTCCGGGCTATCTCTGTGCTAGCCGAGGGAGCGGCTATCAGTTCGACCAGTCCCTAACCGCTCTCTCGGAGGGATACTACAACAACTATGGATTGGATTTCCAACCCATGGACCAGAGTAACAGCTACCAGTACATGGACGGTGGGGAAGCTTCGGGCAATTTATGGAATGTTGAGGATATTTTGTAGACGAGCCACAATATCTCATCAAGGAAGATCGGAACAGGGATTAGACAGATTTAAATTCACGCGTGAACAAATCAAGAACTGTGAAGAGAGATTAAAATATTGGAAAAATATCCAAATGGGGACAATAATGTAATTGGGTAGGGGTAGATAGAGGTAGCATTATTGGCTATGAACAAATTATATAGTATCGGGGTCTTGTCTATCACTCTCGTGTTCTTCTCATTACGGGTTTTGATTTCTTTCGATTTCTCGTTTCCCTTCTTGGTTTGTTTCTCTGCAATGGGAGATAGCTCTGGTTATTCCACGGAGCACTACGAAATGAAGTTCATCACCTTGTTTGCAAGTACTTCATTGTCATCCTCGATATCCCCTTTGAAGCAAAGAATCTGATGGATCGATATACTGCCGATGAATATGGAATAACATGAGTCATGTACCCAGAGCTATCGTGGTATCACTTTTCCTTTATCATGCATGTCATCATATTTCATCGATGACATGATGTAATGCCGGTAGAGAAATCCCATCTTTGTAAGATATGAATATCAATAAAGATGGAGATGGGCATATAATTGGTACCACCATCTTTTGCACTATGGAGTCATCACTTTATAGAGGCCCTTTTTCCTCTGTAAATATGTCCATGGGGCATGAACCAGAGAGCTCGAACCAGACAGCGTCCCTGTTCCCACCCACCTCGTTTGTAGACGCCCAAAAGGAGGTGGACATCTTTATTTTCACGACACGTGGCACCGAATTGCCATGCACGAAGCGGGTCAGATTTCGGAAACAATAACGTTCTCTGTTTTGCATTTTATATTGTGCGTGTTGTTTGTTGATTGATTAATCCTTCTCCCAGGCGATTGATTTCTTCATTTTCCTCCTCTTTTTTTTTTTTTAATTTTCCCAACCTTTGTTCTCAGTACACCAATGTTGTCCTTCAAAGCAGGTTTGACTGTGTGTCACGATATCAAGTCAGTAAGAAATCCACGTGCCTCGATCATAATCAGAATTTCATTATTGACATATATTATTTTAAGTTTGATTACGCTTTTTTTTGGCTAAATTTCGAGATTTGTATAGTAATGATGCATCAATTTCAACAAAAAAAAATTTAAAAAAAATTATAACCTCAATTCTTAATATTAAGATTTAACATACCACCTTATTTCTCTTTTTATCTCACCGTTATCTACGCATCATATAAGCGGCAAAAATGCAAAAGAAGAATTAGAGCAGAGGAGGAGGAGGAGGATTGGCACGTGCGAAGGACGTAAACCAAAAAGTTGCGGCCGGAAAGAAACGTGATGGAATAGTGAAGAGGAGAGAGAGTATCGTGGCGGCGTCCCTCTTTTCCATCTTTTTCTTTTTCTTTCTCTCTCTCTCTCTCTTTTTAATAAAAAGCCTCCGAGGTGGTCCCCTATCAATGATCTGTTGAGAAACTGCCACGTGGGAGTCGTAACATATTGTGCGTGTGAGTCGACCACAGTAAAAATCGATCAGAATTAAACCACGTGGGACACGTACGATAAGAGTGGAACAACTTTCTCGCTTAGTATAATCCTAATTGAGTTTCATACATCTCCGATGAATAATTAAGCTCTCTCTCTCTCTCTGTCTCTGTCTCTGTCTCTCTCTCACACTCACAGAGAGAAGACTAAAGCCCTTGACAGACGGATCGATCCATTTGAAAACGACAGCATCTGTAGATACGACTTCCGCGTCTCCCATTCCACCACTCCTGCACTTCTCTCGGACCGCGGTTTCTCCGCTTAAGTTCCGGCGTTCTCTGTCAGAGACTCCGAGGTTGAGAGAGAATCAATTTGCGGTCTGACTGGTTTCTCCTCGGTCACTGACATGTGCAGTTACGTATGCATGACTACTATAGGCTAGCTCCATATTGACTATGCATGCACTTGGATTTATGATCTGATTACCGAAAAAATAGAGGGAATAAACTCTTTATTATTAAAAAAAATAGTTATTTATGTTAATATTCATGATCGGCCGGTGAATAGCCTATCACAGTATACCATCGAATCACCAGTAGTTGGGCTTGACAAGATGTACAATAGCATTATGCAATCCGCACAAAAGGTCCCATGCGGTGAAACTAAAGGAGAAATGACCCGTATCATTCTAATAATAGTCCTAGAGAAAGATCACTGTCAACATCTACATATTTTACTATAATAATATGTTATTTTATTAAAAAATATCAAATTATCTAAATTAATTTATATTAATTAGTCACATTTATTTCTTATGAATTAAGCTCGAAAAGAAAACAAAAAAAAAGTGGGGGAAAAATAGAAAAGGAGAAATGAAAATCAAACTCAACTTCTAACTGCGCGGGCCCACCATGAGCGGACCAGAACGAGAAGAGACCCGACACCCCGCCGGCCTCAATTCCACGTGGGTAAATACAGGTGCCGCGCTCTCTATCGTCTGTGGGGGCCCGCATGGATCAAGTTCAAGCTGACGTGGTCCACCGCCATGACCATTGAGAAGGCCTACCGCACGGAGATGGAGGGATCGTCGCTCCGCCCCAGCTCTCGGATCTGCTCGCCGGAGCGGATCGTAATTTTGTGACGGTAGCATTCAAAAATGGTATTAAAAATTACTTAATAAAATAATTATTCACAATATCATTACATTGATTAATCTTCTTATAAACCTAATTTTTAGCCGATAGTATTGATTTTTTTAAGCTGATTTTCTGCTAGGGAATCAGCATTCCATTGAAGTCTTTTTCGCAAACTGAAATATATATCAACAGTGGAGATTTTTCGCTCAAGGAAAATTGAAGCAAGAAAAGTGTTAATCACATCCCACTTCCAGCCCACCGTGACGGTTCCTTCCGCGACAACTCTACATTTATTGGAAGCCAATCGTACACTTATCTGTACGAGGGTGGGCTAGAATGCATCGACTTGGAGAATGAACGTACAGTAGATTTAATACACTCACCCTCGAAAATCTCATGATTAAACCTCATAAACTAAAATATTTTCTAAAATCAACTTGCTGAGAGTTGAAATAGATGCATATAGCTTAAAATATGCAGAACGTAATATCTTCCACTCTGAGAAGTTCGACTGCAACAGCTCGTGGCCCGGCCATGACAGGTGCCTTATAATCATCGAGTTTCTCATAAATATCCATTATAAAGGTGTCCCACGTGGCTGTTCCGGTAAAATTTGTCAGATCATAAACACAGTTTGAGAAAGGGGAGCGACTAACCAAGTGTGTTACGTAACGGTGGTTTGAATTGGTCAATATTTGTGCACAGGACAGAGTGTCACAGTACTGTGTGCGTTTAAGCATGTACAGTTTGCAACTTGCAGGACGCGTTCCATCATATCAGTCCCATGGTAGCTAAGTAGATTGCAGAAACTGTAGAATTGCTTTGGTAGATTGATTTGAATGGATCGTTGATATGAAGATGTGATATGTGATATGACCATTTGGATGTTTCAGAAGCATGGAAGTACACGGTGCCTTTTACGTTCGATTACCGAATTCCACATAAACTATCTTTTCAAATATCACGCTCAGCCCCAACTGTTAACATGTTTAGCTAGCTCAGGAATTCAATCAATCTGGGATGGAGTGTGTCAGTGGAGAAGATTTAGAAGACGTAACTCAGATTTTACGAAATTAAAGTTTAGTGCAGAATTGATATCACCTATTTTCAGTTTAATTAAGGGAGTTTGATAATCATATATCATTAGGAGAGACGCTTAGGGCACCTGCTAATATGCATACGGTCTCTGTAGATGATAGCAAGAATCGTTGTTGAAGAACAACTTCTTGATACGGCATGAACATCGTGGAGTCCTCCAAGTGTCCAGGCTTGAATGACCGATCGCGTGTCATGATCAGATTAACTTGGATACGATTCTCGTATCAACCGGAAACGCATCTGTTAGTTCAGTCGTCGCCCTCAGCTAGCTCCTCGCGTGCTACTTGACAGCAAGAGGTGGCTCGGGGGTTTTGTCTCCATCTCCCAGGGGCAGGGGCTTTCCGACTCCGGAAGCCATGCGAAGAATCTGTCATATTGTCACTTCTTCTTTTAGGTTAATGTCTAGGGTTTCTCTTAACCTTATAAGTACAGAAGACTTTCCCAAGGCGTAACTCAAGTAGAAATTCTCTATACGCATATAGTTGAAAGTGTTCCACAATGATTACGGTTGGGTGCAATACGTTCAGTTGCCGTCCATTGATGGGAAACCTTTCTCCTCCAACTCATTGCATCCAATCCTCTGCTTGATTCATTACGGGGGCAAAAGAACATATGGAGATGGCAAAAACGGCAGATATAGAAAATTTGTCTGAGGGTTCGAAACTCAAATAAAGTCAAAGAAAGAGCCAAAAAAAAAGGGGTTCAAAGTCAAAATAAGAAATTTTCATTAAAAAAAGAGATAAAATTAATGTTACAAAATCACCGAAAATTTTCGCATTTCATTCCATTCCCGTTTAACAACGCAATCCAATTGTTCGAACTTGAAGGTATGCGAGATAAGTTGCGGATCATAGCTCTGGCTAGCCTTATCAAAAGACACTTTGCTTCGGCCCATAGATTCAGGGAGGAACCAGTGACAGGTTACTATTATCTCGTCCGATTTACTTGTGAATTGGAACTTCTTCTTATCTTAATCGAATATGACTTCCGTTTGTGATTTATCCTCCCTCTGTCGTCAGAGACATTATCCCACTTCAGTACTCGATTTCGAACTAAGAAGCAAGTGGCAGTAATTTGTTAGCTTTGTCAAATAATCGATTCCGCTCGAATTGAGATTGATTTACACGTACTAGAATTCTAAATATTAAAACTGACTCTACTTTACTGCAAAGAACATGTCTGGGACACATATTTTAATTAATTAAGCACATCATCCTTTTTACCAGCAAACAGGCATCTTTATCACATTCATTTCATCCATCGCCGCCTCCTGCGGGCGTTGTCGTGTTGGAGCTGTCACCGCAAGCCGCTGCTCCCGCCGCTCACGGCGGTGTTCGAAGTCAATAATTCCGGAATTTGATTTTCTAATAGGAGTGTGCGTCGTACTGAAGGAAATTAGGGGAATTTTCAATGTTTAGTGGCTACAACTTCCTCACTAGATTCACATTTACTCATTTACCCCCTCAACAAAGGCATATTTAGTCTCGGCTGCCGGGCTGAATACCGGCGGGCGTTCTCGATTCTCGTAGAAGCCGATAAGACGGAAACTTTCTCAGGGCTGGAACCTTGATCGGAGACAGAGTGATCAAACACTAGGCATAGATCCACAGATGCATCGGCTCGAGTGCCTATTCACGAGCTTAGAAAATACTTAGTCTGGAAATGCGAAAGGAAGCCTAATCAAAGTGACGTTCGGATTTGACCACACGATGTTCAAACGAGTGGTCATGACCACTAAAAGAGAGCAAATGACTACTGATGAGAGATAGAATAATAGTCAGTATGAATTTCCTGTCTCATGATGATGTGACGGGAGTCGGAGGGTTAGTTCTGTTGACAGTTGCAGGCCCAGTAAAGTTTTAGACACGCAAGTTGCCAGAGCTCGCTGAGCTACTACTCATAGAAAGTGAAACCTCGTGGGGACCATGAAGATTGTTCAGAGTAGCATAAGGATTGTGACACGGTGAAACTGGATCGATCCTCCTTCTCTCGGCCTTGGTGAGACGATGAGGTCTTCTGAGCCTATTGGCCTGACTCTGATCCAATCCATGTCCCGATCTGGTTGTAGTCAACACAGCACCAACCGAGACTAGTGAGTCCGTCAACCTTGTCATCGATCTGAAGACCGTTTAATGCAGAAGTAAGGCCCAAGATCAAGAGATTCTTATCCTAGGATGAAACCTGATTTCCAATAGCCCTTTGAACAAATGACTTTTGAGTCCGGCTGCAGATGGAGTAGGAATCCCATAATCCTTCCCCGCAATGATACACGCGAAGTCACCGATCAATATGGGCCCGATGGAGCTGGCCCATGTTCCCATATGAGTCCAGGCCCGTATTTCAAGATGAGCCCAGACTCGGCCCAACACATGCAAGTTCATAGGTTCGGTTCCGTGATGAATCTGGTCGATTTAGATTTTTCATTATAATATATAATAGTTTTTTTTGGTTGCAGGAAGTCGGTCCAATCATAATTGCCAAGTATTACGTCCATCCACGTCACCACACATCACCATTTTATCCGATTATCAGCTGCCCACCATGGCTCGCCATTTCCCCACTGGAAGGAAAGAGTCTTCACCCGTAAGTCGTAACTGCCTTCCGTGTGCTTCAGTCTTCCCCAGATTCCTCTAGAAAAAGCAGCAGATGGCGCTCATGGCGCTGTTCGTCTCGGCGACGAAGCTCGCCGGCGTTCTCGTGACGCTCACCGTGGCCGCTAACGCCTTCTCCTTCTCGCGCTTCCGGAAGAGGAATCTCCGGCCGTTCAAGTCCCCTATCGACGAGTCCGCGGATACCCTGGCCATCTTTAATGTTAGTGATGGCGGTAAGTCTCCGGGGCCCGCGGGCTGGTCCCTGTCACGTTACGGTCCTGTCGTTTCACACTTATTGGCTTGCAATCATGTGCGCCAGCCTATACGCGCTTCACTTGCTCGGTGCTTGTAGGAATCCTGTGAGTTCTCTTGAGCTAGTCGAGGAGCTAGCATGAAAATTCTCTGAGCTTGTGGTGGCTCAGACCTTCCTTCTGGTTCGACGTTGGTGTTTTATGAGCATTCGTCTGATGCTGGAGTAGAAAAGGAGACTCTGAGCTTACTTTGGGAATTCTCATAAATCAATTAACTTTCGAGCTTATTTGTTAAAGTAGACATGGTTGTACTCCCTGAGTCCCCGAGTCCCTGAGTATCTGAATGAAGCCACAGTAGCTGTGGGTGTAGGTGGGTGTAGGAGTTGGCTTGTCGTTAAGGATAGACTGCAAGTTCTCTAATGAGCAGACACAGAACTTGTGGTACAAGTATATGTGCATTGATGAAGAGGATAACGATATACTTGCCAGAAAGCTAATTTATATAGAGTTAAGTGGTGCAACAGTAAAGCTTGATCTAGATGAGGAATGGAATCTGAATTGAAGTTTCTTGTCAGCAGAAATGAACTTTGTTATGTAAATCATTCTCTAGATAATGGCTTCAGTGAGAATGGAAGTATCTACTAGGCATAATGTACTTTGTAAATGTTTATGTAGATGAGAAACCGAAATGGAAATTTTCATTTGGCAGAACTGAAATCACAATTTACGTTTTTTTGGGGTAGAAATGCTCAGATGTTAGCATCAATTTCTGGAGCTGCTTCTTTAGTGAAGAATTTTCTGGGCATTCCAGATGCCTGTTTGCCCCATATAAGTACAAAAGTTGCTGGCTCATTCTCTATCTCTTTGAAAATTTTGAATTATTTAGAGCTCTTCTCCTCCGCAGAAAATGACAATAATTGCCAATTTTGCAGCAGATTGTAATTAGACCTCTTCTGCTAAATGCAGATGGTGAGAGTGAATTTTTTTTTGGACTGGCAACAGCACCTGCTCATGTTGAGGATAAGCTGAATGATGCTTGGTTGCAGTTTGCTGAAGAGAGTCCCTGTGATCAACTGGAATCACAGCAGGGACATCAAATGGCAGATGCAGTGATAGCTTCAGCCACTGGTGATGGAGGGTCTCAACAGGCCTCAGCATACGGTAGGAGTGCTAGTAGGACAGGAAAAAAGGCAAGGCCCCTTAAAGTTGCTATGGAGGCCATGATTAGAGGATTTCACAAATTTATTGAAGAAGATGAAGAAGAGAAAACAGAAGAATCTGCTTCTGATGGAGAATGCCATCACAATGTTGCTGCATGGCATAATGTTCCGCATCCGTAAGGCTGTAGTTTTTTGTCCTTAATTTTCAGTAAAATAAAGTATGAAACCCAAGAGAGATATATATGAACCTTGGATTATACTTTTCTTGTTTTAAGGCTAGTTTGCCAGTCCCAAAGGCATATCTGTATGCAAAACAGCAATTTTACAGATTAGTTTCTTGGTGATTGATGAAGAACAGTTGCTCGTGTCAATTTCAGGAAGGAGAGGTTAAGGTTTTGGTCTGACCCTGAAACGGAAATAAAACTGGCTAAAGATACTGGAATCACTGTATTCCGGATGGGGATAGATTGGACCAGAATCATGCCTGAGGAGCCAGTTAATGGGCTTAAAGACAGTGTTAGTCTGACATTGATCACTCATAAGATTGTAATTTAAATGAGATTTGGTTTTGTTTTATTTTATTTTATTTTGGATGGCAATGTGGATTGAGAGTTGAAACATTTGAAATGTCAATATTTATATATTCTGAGCTGCATCTTGAAGACTCTGTGATAAAGGTTACAATTTAGTTTGCTTTGCACTTTCAGGTTAATTATGCCGCTCTGGAGCGGTACAAGTGGATAATAAATATGGTTCACTCCTATGGAATGAAGGTGATGCTTACCCTTTTTCATCATTCATTGCCACCATGGGCTGGTGCTTATGGAGGATGGAAGCTGGAGAAGACTGTTGATTATTTTGTTTACTTTACGAGGTTAGGAATCAACTTGAATATTCTAGTACATGTTATAGTGATGCCATTCCATGTAATGCTCCCAGTATTCCCAGTTCTAAGCTTCTGTAGGTTATATCTAGGCCCAATTTCATTGTGGTCCCCCAAGTTTCAAGTTTTTGTTTGCTACAATAGAATGATGTCTTAGTTTGCTTCTGCTTCTTCATGACTGAGTTTTCTTTCTTTATTGGAATTGCTGATATGCATTTAGGTCTTCTTTAATAACCCTTGATCTATTGTATTGACAGGATTATTGTTGATGGTATGTCAGACATTGTGGATTATTGGGTGACATTTAATGAGCCTCATGTCTTTTGTTTGCTTACTTATGCTGCTGGTGCTTGGCCTGGTGGTCATCCTGATATGTTGGAGGCTGCCACTTCTGCTCTACCAACTGGTGTTTTCAAGCAGGCTATGCACTGGATGGCTGTGGCACATATGAAGGCTTATGATTGCATTCATGGTCGAAGGTGTTCTTACATGTTATATGCCTGCAAATGTTTTTATGGGGAAATAACCATTGAAATCTCTGAACTAGAAATTTCAGGTTTAAGGGCAAAAATATTGAGGCAGAAACCGGCTTTGTCAATGCAACATCAATACAGATAACTTGTTCCTGAATATATGGCCGATTAACATTTCTAGAATGTGTAATTTAATGTCACAGAACAGAGTTTGCATCTGGGTAGTTTTTAGCTGATCTCTGGTTGTCTGGCCAGTGTCACCTGCATTGAGATTGGTTTACAGAGAATCCTTAATCTCATTAGGGACTAATTTCATCAAATTTGCTACAGAGGAACATCATCAAAGCCGGTGGTTGGGGTGGCACACCATGTCTCGTTCATGCGGCCATATGGTTTATTTGATGTTGCTGCTGTGACATTGGCTAATTCTTTGACCGTCTTCCCTTTTGTGGATGTTATCTGTGAGAGGCTTGATTTTGTTGGCATAAATTATTATGGACAGGTTTTGTGCTTTTGTCCTCAAAACTGTTTGTAATATCTACTTCCTCTATGAAAGAAGTATGTACTACAATGGGTTGCTACATTATGTGATTCTCTATTCTGCAGGAGGTGGTGTCTGGTGCTGGATTAAAATTAGTAGAGACTGATGAGTATAGTGAATCAGGACGTGGGGTATATCCTGATGGCTTGTTCCGTGTGCTGCTACAATTTAATGAAAGATACAAACATCTCAATATCCCTTTCATGATTACTGAAAATGGAGTCTCAGATGACACAGATTTGATTCGTCGGCCATATCTGTTGGAACATCTGCTCGCTGTTTATGCTGCCATGATCATGGTTTCCAACTTTGAACTTAATACTCCAAATTATGACTGCAAGCTCTCTAGAGACTTGCTTAAAGGTGTTTTTGCTCCCTTTTGCTTATATGCACTTGCAGGGAGTCCGTGTCATTGGTTACCTATTCTGGACAATCTCCGATAACTGGGAGTGGGCTGATGGTTATGGTCCTAAGTTTGGACTCGTTGCAGTTGATCGTGCCAATGGTTTTGCTCGAATGCCACGTCCCTCATACCATCTATTTTCTAAAGTTGTTACTCTTTCCTCCATTAAGTCTTACATTTTTTATACTTCCCATCTGCTCCTTAGTAATAAAGATATTTCATCTAACTTCAGGTGGCTACCACGGGCACAATAACAAGGGAAGATCGGGACTTTGCATGGAATGAGCTTTACAGAGCTGCTAAAGCTGGAAAGAAGCGGTCCTTTTATCGAGCGGTAAATAAACATGGATTGATGTATGCAGGTAAATGATATTCTGAGTTTTTCCCACTTGAAATGAGTTCCTGTGGGTGCCTCTCAGGTTTTTATCCTGAAGGATACGTTGGTATTACAGTTATGATTTTCCATTTCTATAATCACATGTGGGTAGCAGATCAACATGGTTGCATTGCATGGTCAATTGAAAGATGTTTTTTCATGGTCTTCATTTCGATTTCTATATATTTTCTCTTTGTTGAAAGAAAGTTAATGGTGAGGAAATCGTGCTGATAATTAATGAATTAAATGTCTAACTGAGTCTTGTCCAGTCAGACTTCTCCTACCTGACTTAAATCTGTCATATGTGGTGTTTCAGAAGATTTTTCATTTTTTAAAATTGTTTCTTAAACAGGAGGGCTTGATATACCCATTGAGCGGCCTTTCATCTGTCGGGATTGGCGTTTTGGACACTATGAGATGGAAGGCCTGCAGGATCCGTTGAGCCGCTTATCCAGAAGCATAATTCGGCCTCTCTCTCTTGTAAAGAAGAGGAATTCCCGGAAAGAAGATCGTGAAATCTATCTTCAGCCACTCAACTATAGCCTCTGATTAATCTGCTGGCGCTAGCACCGTGGTGAGAACTACTTACTGATGGTCATTGGCATCTTCACAGATTAATAGCATTGAGATTTTGCAAATGCAGAGCAACTATATGGTGAATTTCCATCGGGCTATATCCTTTTTGAATTAAAATTGCTCTTATATGCGCACTAGTCGGCCGATTCCTTCTGGGACAGTGTGGAAGGTTTGCTGTTTAGTTGGTTCCATTGATTTTTCCTCATAGATCTTATAGGTTTTAGGTCCATTAGGATAAGCATATAAAATGTATTCAAACCTCCTGCAAGCTGCCAATGGCATGTAAAGGTATTCCCCTTCATAAAACGAAGTGAGAAGATGAGTCGAGATACGTCTTTCTGAAGAATGATGATAGAAAAGGCACCTCTTACTGAAGCTAAACTCCTCCTAGAAATCTGGTACATGTGCTTCCTCCAATGAATTGTCAAGCTTTATTCTAAAGAGCGAAACTCCTTTTGGCTTCTTTATTCTTTATTGACGATGACAATCTTCTATCAGAGGACATTTCAAAGTCGTCTGTGGGTGCCTTTGTCTAATGCCTTGAAATCTTAAGCTGACTCGTCACTCATCTGATATATGATTCTGCAGTGGACAACGACAAGCGTGTGCTTCAGGAGCCTTGTCCTCGGTTCCATAAATGTCAAGAACCGGCAGTGTGCATCATACACGCTGAAAGTGTCATAACGGATGCTGGAGGATGCAGTCGTTGCAGATTATACGACTCCTCGCAGTAATCTCCTGAATGCAGGGGAGAGGTGACTGCCATCTTCTCAAATTGGAAAAACGTGTCCTCTGTGTATTGTCTCTGTCCAATATATATCTGGAGCATCAATTCTCTCATCGAGAGAGCTTCCACGTTTCTGGATGACGATGATGTGATTCCTGTGTCTGCGGACACGACAATGAAGCTGTGAGATACGTACACCACACTGCTATTCAATTAATGAGATGAACTGTGACAATCATATCATGTCTCTTTTATCTTATTGATCCCATGAGAGATGTGGGCATTCTCGGTGCAGCATTCGCGGGGCCCGACCGAAGCCAGTCAAGCGGAGGCAATACGATTAGGTAAAAGCTCTTGGACAATTCATTTCCGAATTATATTAGTCGCCAGAGGATTAGTTTTGGTCGACTAGCTTCCAAAGTCTGGCACGTGAGCCAGGCGTGCAGGCTTGACAACGTGTTTACGGAAAGATTTTATGAACTTTATTTTTCCAGAAAGTGGTTGTTGGGGGTGGTAATCTAACTCATAGTTTTTAAAATCGGATCGGACCTGCAATTAGTATAGGCATGGGTTCAAGGGTCGGACTGAGAGTTTAATAAATTGAACTGTATGTTAAATAAATAATATTATAAATTGAATATGATTTATAATAAAAATTATTAATATAACTATTATATTAAATACAAGTTTAATATAAAATATAAAAATAATTATATTAAAATAAAATATTTACATTATAATAGATTTTTATTTTTTTAATTTTAAGTCGGTCGATTTTCTTATAGGTTCAATTAGGTTCACCGGTTAAGTCGAGAACTTGCCGGTTCAATTGAAGTTTTTCTCTTTGAATGTATAATTGGATTTTGTTGTAGGAATTGGACCGAGTGAGTGGCTTGTTCCTAGTCGAACCGGTCGGCCCAGTCCGGTTTTTTAAAGTATGATCCAAGTGGGCGAGCCAATTAGATCAGGGCTCGGGAGAAGTACTCGTCTTAAATAGGTCATGCGGTAAATTTGGTCAGGGAAGATATGAAGATTAATAACATACTTTAAATTATACAATATATTATATTGTATGATGAATCAGTAGATATTACTATCCATATAAAAAAAAATTATTCCATTTTTTTCAACTATTTCATTCTTAAAAATAAGAATTAACACTAAAAGAAAATCGTCTCTTTGACTGCCCATAACTCGAGAAGGGGGACTTGACGTGATTCTTCATTATTGACTTAATATTACGGAGATATAGATATACATATACATATGTTCCTCTTACTAAACCTTCTTATCTCTATTATTTCGTGATATATAAAAATTCTCTTTCATTATCTTATTTTTACAATAAATGAATGGGTGTAAATAGTGCTTAACCTGACTGACGTTGTAATTTACAATGTTGGCGACAGCCCTTTCATCAATTCATTTACCCCCGCCAACAAAAATTGATATGATATTTAAAAAAGCTTGTTGTTTAAAATTGAAGTAATAACCATTGGAATACACAGTTAAAAAAAAAGAGGAAGTTTCCACTTTTTCTGTGACGAAAGTTATTGAATCAATTTAAGTTCTTACATAAATTTCAATTACAGACAAAATAGTTACGAACTTTAGTTTCGATAAATTACTTATTATATGGTCAATATTTTTATGCAAAATTATGATGAGAAATTTTACGGCCGGCACCTCCATTTGAAATGACCTAAATACCCCTCATTTTTATTCGAATAACCAATAAAAGTAAAAATTAGCGGGCTGGATGGAATATAAAAAATATAATAGAGGGTTTACTAAAATTAAAGTTTATTTTATCTAAAATAAATATCATAAAATAAAAATTTTGTAATATAATTTTAAATGGTAATAGTTTGTAATTATTTTATTTTTTTTTCTTTTTTTTCTATGACATAATATCATTTGATATTTTCATGAATATATCCTTGACGATATTCGTCGTATCATCATTATATCCATGTATGTGTACATTCATATCGAACATGTTGATTGTTTATATATATGTAAGGATAATTTGACGCTGCCCAGGAATAAGCATTAGGTATCGTATCGCCACCCTCCTGTGCCACCATTAAACCCACAAACCACCGCTTCCCCTCCGCCATTCTTTCCCGCCAGTTCCGTCATCAATGTCGCAAGTCCACTTCTCTAAGGGCGACCGTGTGGAAATTCGGAGGGCCTCGTCGACGTTGTCGCCGTTTCTGCCCAACGGCCGACGGGGCGGTGGCGCTTATTATTACTCAGCAACCGTGCTCGGCGCCCCTGCCAGCACCAAGGCCCAGATTCTCGTTGAGTACGATAGGGATACATTCCCCTCCTCCTCCTCGCCCTCCTCGAGGCGCTTGTGCGAGTATGTGCCGATGTCCATGGCCCGCCCCGCCCCACCACGGGAGCGCGACCGCCGCTTCCAGGTGGGTGAAGCTGTGGATGCTTACGCTGAGGGCGGCTGGCACCAGGGCGTCATCCTGGAGGTCTCCGAAGATTACTCGAGGTACTTGGTGCGCCTGGAATGTCCTGAAGAGGAGGTTGAGTTCGCACAGACGAACTTGAGACTCCGTAGAGAGTGGACAGAAAGGGGCTGGGACCCACCTTTCCCCGGCCAACACGTTCTGCAGGTGCTTTGATGATTACATTGTTTGTTATCTGATCTTTCCTGCTCTTCTTTTTCGGTTTACTTTGCGTTGTTGAATGAACTTTCTTTACTGTATCAGATGTAGGAATCGTTTCCTTAAGTGTACTGCAATAAGACAATTTTGGCCATACTCTCAGCAGTATACTCTTGCCCTTCCGCGGTTTTCTGCACTGCAATTGTTTGCTTGTTCTGACACTTTTCCTGTCTTGAAACTCGACTCTTGCAGAGAAAACCCTCACCTGTTATGGAGTTGAAGCCTAGGAAGGTTGGGAGATTCAAGATCACATCCCACAAGAAGAAATCTGCACGGTTTTTCCGAAATGGTAAAGTGGTAGAAGTCCGTAGCGACGAAGAAGGCTTTGAAGGCGCTTGGTACACTGCAGTCATAAAGGACTACCTAGGAGATGACAAGTATCTGGTGGAATATCTCACCTTGATGACAGATGATGAAACTGCTCCTCTAAAGGAAGAGGCTCGTGCAGAGGACATCAGACCTTACCCACCCCGGCCACCACAGGTGGCATTCAGGCCACTTGACAAGGTTGATGTTTGGTACAATGATGGGTGGTGGACAGGCGTGATCTCGAAGGTTCTAAGCAGGTCAATGTTCATGGTCTACTTCAGTACTACTAATGAGGAATTGGTTTTTAAGGAGCCGTACCTGAGGATTCATCAGGATTGGATCTACCGGAAGTGGGTCGTTTCTTCACCGGTATGAACTATTGGTTTACACTCTGTTTCATCTAGGATGTTTGAATTCTTATTATCGGCACTTTTTCCCAACATTCAACAGTGGTTGAAGTTTTAGGTGATGGAAATATATTGGATTAGCTTGTCTATGTGTGTTGTCCTCTACTTGGTATTTTTCTCTGTTAATTGGAAGATCATCTTGTGTACCACACAAATGACAGAATGGCTCTCCTTAATCTTCATTCTTTTCCTAATTACAGGACACTTTGAATCACCTTGGACCCTCCCTTGACAACTTAGAGTGGAAGATAGATTCTAACAACCATATAACTTCGAAAGTATACTTCCACAAAGGAATGAAGGTCGAGGTTAGAAGGGATAAGGACGGTTACCAAGGGTCCTGGTACACTGGAGTGATCCTGGATTCTACTGGAGAAGAAGAGTACTTGGTCGAGTACAAGACCTTGAAAACTGACGATGAGACTGAGCTCCTCAGAGAAGAAGTTGGGGCTTCTCTTATAAGACCTTATCCTCCTGATGTTCAACGCATCTACAGGTTCTCCCGTCTTGAGCTAGTCGATGCATGGTACAACGAGGGTTGGTGGATAGGCCATGTGTCACAGATACTTAAAGACCCCAATTACCAAATATACTTTAGATCAACGAACAAGGAGATGGTGTTTAAGCACAGTGATCTGAGGCCTCATAAGGAGTGGATTGGCGGACAGTGGATCTCTCGCTTAAAGGTACAGACTAGTCTCTCCAGCTAATTTGAGAAATCATATTTTATCTGGGTCCTGTTTGATATCCATTCAATGTGCTAGCTCAGACAGTCATGAATGACTGGTTTTCACTGGGTATCAGCTACTGATAATCTGCTACTCGTATTCTGCAATATTTACGATAACAGCAGCCACAAATCTCAGTGCTCCGCTTAAACTTATGTTAGTCCAATTCTGTGTGGTTGTAAAGTTTGTCTAGATGCATCTTCATTTGTCGGAAACACGTATGTAACTGGGTCTCCTTTTATATCCATTCCTTTTCAGGATCATATTACTGTGTAAACAACTATGACACTGGCCAAGAATTGAAGCTGGCTTTTCCATAACCACCCCATTCTCATTTTCGGATCAATGCTCTCTCTACTGGGGACAGAGCGATCGCTTGTTTGCTGAACGTGAAGCAATATCCTCTCTTTGGTCAGCAAAGCCGAAAGTTCCCAGTCCCATAGTTGCTGTGTCCTGTGACTAGCCTTGTTTTTTGAGAACCACTTCTCCTTTACGAATCAAAGCTCTACTCGAGGCTGAGCAATCAATTACAAGTATGCTGAACCACAAAGGGATTCTCTCTTTGGTTTGCGAAGCCGGAGTTGCTAGCTTAAGGTCCCGCATCGGACATCTCTTGTGAATAGCACGCCACTGACCACATACGAAACCAAAAACCGTACATAATATGGCCTTTTGGATCGCATATGACTATTACAAGCAATGTTGAACATCCCAGGCGTCCAATATGAAAAAAAAAAACTTACTTTGTCCTTTAATTATTTGTGTATTGTATGCATTGGATTTGGGGTTGCTATCTATCTCAGTTTCGTCCTCCCAATCCCAATATCACGAGTTGGTTTTCTCAATTCGATGTGGTTCCTTCCCATGGCCCTCAAAGTTTACTTCATGCAACTCCACTTGCTCGTGTGCCCTGTTGTTCACTCGTGCTGTTGGGTTCGTGAATGGCTTTCCTCGAGTGTCGGGCATATAACCTCAGGAGGATCCGTGTGAAGTTCGAGTTACAAATTCTTTAAGCAGTTGATGAGGCGTAAAACACGAAGATAAGAGAACCCCATAGCTGGTTGCGTGACAGAATTGAGAGATTCTGGGACATTTCTAGCGAATATTCTTGTCTTGTTTCGAATCTTTCACGAAATCCCATTGAACATCTCGAGAGTATATTCTAGTCTTCGTGTTTTATGCCAAAATATAAATGAGAATTAGAAAAAATCCCCGCCGACTCGGGCAGTAGATTTACCTAAGAAAAATTATGGGTTAATTGAGTTTTTTTAACAAAATTCTTATGAATAAAAAATTATATTAAAAATCAAATTATTGAACTCTTAGATTTGGATTATCCACATAAAAGTAAGACCATTCCAAAAAACAAAATCACCATCATAAATGGGATGTTAAGGTACATATTGCAAGCATGTCTTCACTAAGAATTCCCATTTACATTTCACTGACCTTCAATCGATCATGAGTTGCGATTCACCAAAAAATAAATTGGACCAATAACCCATCCTCAATCGAGGTTTCAGATTTGATGAATCGATAATTTTATAATTATAATATTTTTTTTTTTTACTTTAACTGACCGAAAACATAGAGAAGTCCATAAAATAACCAATTTTCTGGTTATTTTCGGCTTCATTCGAATGCCGAGACTGGGAAAGACCTTGACAGGCCGACGGAGGTCCTGAACGTGATGAAGCCGGAAACCGCTGGGGCCGGGGAGTCACCGTTCCCTGCAGCGCGTATCTCGATCTCGCTGAGGTTGACCCAGATGAGGAACTCCTTGGCTCGGACTCCCGTGAGCTTCCGGATCCTGCTGGGCTCCACGCGGGCCGTGACGTGGGTGTCGTACGAGACGACGACGTTGTCGACGACTCTGCACTCGCTCCGGTTCCGCAGCCGGAGGAAGACGAGGCCGAGGGGCTTGACGTAGTAGAACTCCTCGATCTCCGGGGACGAGGCGAGGACGTTGGGGAGGCCGATCTCGGCGAGGAGCAGCGTCAGCTTCTGCTGGCAGAGGTCGTGGCCACGGTAGACCTCGGCCTTCGTCTTCATCTCCTCCGTCAGGACGGCCATGGATTAGTGTTTTCGTGGACGGGAAATGGAGTGCAGCTCTTGAGGGCTTTGTCAAGGCTGATAAATAGGAGATAAATAGAGGCCTGTCAATTACGTGCATGCCTAAGGAATTTCCAATTTCGATTTTGTTCTAAAATTCCTTCTCTAAAAAAAATTAACCAGAAAACCAACCTTGTCTTCGTCGGAGCCGCCACGACCCACGAATCGATGACGGTGGAAATTCCCGACGGATAGAAATATTTGTTCGTGTCGAATATCAATAAAGCCCATATGAATTCATTGATGGGCCTGGCCCAATCGTTCTCCTCATCACATAGATCCATGAGGCCCAGCCCACTCCTACGACGGCCTTCTCTCTCCCGTTTCCCCTCCTGGAGATCTCTCCCCGCAGGCTACGGCCGACCGCGACTAACCGAGATAATCTCTTATCGCTTCCCGGCGACCTCCGGTCTGCGACGGGTACTTCTTCCGTCCCTACAGCTGCTGCCTTGTTGTCCACATGAGATGAAATAGCTGGCGGCGATTCTCGCTCTGAGCTTCCGTAATTTCGTCGCTTTCCGGCCTAATCAGCGAGCGGCTTGATCTGCCATCGCTCGCGGGACGGTTCCTTCACGGTGGTAAACGATCTAACAAATCGAATTCAATCGGTATGTTGGAATCCAATCCAACTTCTGGCGGAGAGAAATTTAGTCGAGGCGGAGATGTCCGGAGTGGATGCCGCTGTTCAAGAGCCCGCTGTATCCCTCCCTCCGGTGCCGGTGTATCTGAGCAGAAGGTAACTCGCCGTACGTGTTACCTGGAATTCGTGGAGAACAATCGATCCCGGTCAGTGTCATGACATCCCATCAACCACATGCATCACGGAGCTCTAATCCTCCAGCTCAGCTGATCCATCCCAGGGAAGAAAAAGAAACTCTCCGGTGGGGGAGATCTGAAAACGACGCGGTGTTCTTCCAATGACTTGGCAGCGAAGGCATCAGATCGAAATGAGCAAGGCAAGCCCACACCACACGGCAATAGCTCCAACTCATTCCCATCTAACAATAGATGGATAAACTCATCATTCTCTGGGGAGGAGTTTTCACTCAATCAGCATCATCATTTTCATTTATACGACAAATAAAAATTTATAAATAAAATATATATATCAAAATTTTTAATCTCAAATTAGTATTATATTACATAATATACTAATACCATATGACTATCAAAATAAAATACCGATAAAATTTAAGATTATATTGGATAAAAAAACTTAAGAAAACTTAAATTAATGAATCTTAAAAATTATAATTATTAAAAAAAATAATATAGTGCTATTATGATATAAGTGTTCCATAAGAAACTTTCTTAATCTAGCCCATTCTGACAGACGGCACGTGGCTATTACGTATGATCATATGGTATTTATTTCGTGCCTAATAATTACAGTTAATTATTTCCATATTAATTTTATTGTCAACAGTCAACCCTTGTGAAACACGTGCCTTTGTGTTCATAGTACGACACGAGCGCGCGCAGAAATTAATCCATATTAATTGCGCCGAATTCTCAACAAAATTAAAACCGAAAAAGAGACCGCTGGGCGTTGACAGAGTGACTCGAGGAGAACAGGGGGAGGGGGTACGTTGAGATTCATGCGCCCGAGCGGGTGGTCCTCGTCCTCCTCCGCCTTCCGGTGGCTGGACTACGACTTCTTCTCTCTGTCGGTGCCGTCGATTTTCCGGTGGCCGGAGCTGAGTTTCGCGTCCGGGTGGAACCTCAGGGTGTTCGAATTCGTGGTGGACGACGTGCTGTGGTCACTGGTCACCCTGTTCGAGTCCTTAGCCTTGGCTGCCATGCTCTGTTTCTTCTTTGTGTTCTGCGGCTGTACCCTCTGATTGATTCTCTGTGAGTGATTTTTTCTTTTTTAATAATGTGTAGGTGTTCACGAATCACCTCCTTTTCACCTGATGAAGTATACCGGATTCTATATAAATTTTACTAAATTTTGTATAATTTTTATTAGACTAGCTGATCCTTCCCCGCTGTTATGTCTGTGAGATTGAGGCTCAGAAAGATGATCGTGAGTTCGTGAACTTGTCGTCAGATATTCTCCTAATTTTGATTTAAAGATTGGGAATATCATTCAATTTTACTTCGAGTTTCCCTGCCCCTGTTTCGCAATTCCCATACGCTCTGTTTCCAACGAGGTTGTTCCTCCCTCTCCCGTGGAGGAACAGGTGAGAGCCTGAAAATACCTCCGCTGGATATTGACTTTTTTTCCGACGAAGACGTTAAGAAAATTTCCGACATCTCATTGCTTCTTTTTCTTTCCTTTTTGGCATTTTTCATGCTAAAGTGAATTGGCTGAATACCATTCATCAGTGATGTACCACCCAAAATTTGACATCTACAGGAAGCGAAGAGAAAAGGGAAAACTGCACCAAGTCTGCATGAGAAACTCTCAAAAAATGGGAAATTTTTTTGTGTACTTCCTCAACTCTTAACTTCTCATGAACACCGCCAGTTCCCACAAAGTCATCCCGCAACTCTAATTGCAGGCCCTCCACGTGCATCAGGACCAGCTACCACCCGTACCCATCTGCAAATCTTGAATATCAATGCACTGCTTTTCACTTGGGAGATAACGTTGCTGGAGACCTTAACATCATATATCCGGAAGCAGAAGCTTGACTGTGAAAAGCCTCTGCAGGTGGATTCACATCATCTGCAGATGAGCTTGGGAAATATGGTAATGAGGTCAGCTGTGTTGCTGACTCAGGAGAAGGCCTTCTGAGTCTCACCGAGCGGGATTCCTGTCTTTGGAGAAATTCCTGCAAAAACAGATCAATATCTTAAGGGCCTTACTCATATAGAGACAAAATGCAGCCGAAGAGAACAGATTCTTTCACTCCGGTATTTGAAGTCTTCACCAAGCAAGAAGTAGATTGTATATGCAACTTTTCTGAAGCTTAAAATCTATTAGGCAGTAAGTGTTCCACCGTGAAAAACTTGGTCATTTCTGTCTCTGTCTTCCAGTGTCACTTCGCACAATATTTCAGTCGAAGGAAAGGGGAAGTAGAGAGCAATCCTTGCATCAAGAACAGAATAATGTAGTTGTTTTCCCAGTATCAAGGAAAGCAAGCAGTTTGCTGAGAAACTTATCGAAGCAACAAATGTACAGACCCTCTAAGTGAGACAGGACTTACCTTGGAATATGACCACGAGGAAGAAGGTGGCCGTGACGACCAGGGCAATATCAGCATCATTCGAGGATGAGGATTCCTTCCCTCTCCATACTTGCTCCCTTCAGCATGGCAAGCTCAGTGATATACCTGATCAGCTGCATCCAGTGATGGGTCCCGTGGGGGCCGAGGAGGCCTTGGGGCCTTCAAGAAAACTTTATTCCTTCTATGAGTCCGACTAGACTCCATTATAGGTGGGTGGATCGAGAACCCAATGTCGTGAGGTGGATGGACACGACACGACCTACACCAGATTAATGTTTTGGTTTTTTTTTCCACCTAATTTTGAGGGCTCGTCAACCCACCGTTTACAGATATATATATATATATATTATGTCAGGGCTTGAAATTGCTGGAATACCCAAATCTGAAGGCTTGGTCGACCAGACGAACTGGGCATTTTTCAGACTTGATTGATCATCTTTAGCGTTACGTGATCACCATTACCATCGCATTTTTACATACTTTATGCTTTTTCAATAGTTTTTACACGCATTAGCTTTTTTTTTTCCCCCTCAATCTTTTTACTGCGGAAGCTTCTCTATCTATATATTCGTAAATCCGTCCCGATCAAGATTCGTATATGGAAAAACCCCCAACTGGGGGACCTTAAAAAGCCATTGCTAATTAAGCCAATAATGGTCCGATGTGTTGTGGCCCCCTAACAGTCAGCCAGAGGACCACTTTGATCTTGTAATCTTATGCGTTATCTTGTGTGTGTGTGTGTGTATGTAGCGTTTTCCCACAAGTATTGTCGGGGGGAAAAAGGGAACACTTCTTGTGCTTCACGTTTGATCAGGCAATGCTGCAATTTTATTATAAAAAGCTGGGAGCTCAGGCGTACTATATATATGAATCCAGATGAAGCTGAAGTTCCTCGACAAGATAATGATAGAAACTGAGGCGACTGCATGTTCAGCACCTCATAAATAGACCAAATGAGCGTATGCTAAGGGATGAACCAGTGAGCAGGGCTAGAGCTTGAAGATAGCAGCACCACTGGAAGGCTTGGAAGCAAACAGGTAGAGGCCGAGGTCGTTCTCGCTGATCAGTCCCTTGTCGATCCTCGACTGGTAGAAACTCTCCTAATGAGAGATGATCCAGAAAACCGTTAAAATGCATCTCGTTAATTCCATCGTCGGACAGACAAAAAGAGTGGAGAATGCAAACACATTGTTACCTTCAAGTTGAGAATGAATTGGGGAACAATGCTCTCCTTCACGAGGGCAACTGCACAGCCACCCCAGCCTGCTCCGGTGAGCCTTGCTCCTAGAGCGCCATTTTTCCGGCATATTTTCACGAGCTCCTCCAGCTCCGGGCAACTGTTTATATTATGAGCAGACAGAGGAGGTAACTGAGAGAACAAAAAGGCAGTGGAAGAAAACTATATTCTCTAGCTAAACTAGTTTCAGTGCAGGTGACTCTGCGTGCATTTGGCTGGTGTTGTTTGAGGGCATGCATCGTAGAAGTGTACCTGCACTCATACAAAACACTACAGCTGTAGTGGCTCTCATTCATGAGGTCTCCAAGCTTCTTAAGCATGTCTTCATCACTGAAGGAACAATCAGCCAGGAATCAATATCCATTGGAAAAGAGGGCCTATATCAGACTATGAAATTTTTCTGCAAGAAGCCTTATGAGGAACATAGGAGAACTCTTTTTTTGTCAATAAAGATGTTGCAGCCTATTGGTTTTTGCTTTAGGAAGTGAAGATTTACATTTCTACAGGACAAATGAGAAATGTCGTACTTCAATAGGAAAAGAAAGCATGCTTCCGACGACTCTCTGCAGTATTATTACTATTTGGTAGCTCGTAGGATTGCATAGATCAAATAAGTCAAAGAAGAACATATGCATGTTGCTGGATTGTCAGGCATAATTCGAATAAAGTGTTGCTACAGTGCTGCTAGTTGTAAAATCCAGGTTGGCTTTGCAAAACATAAACATGACACTAAGAATCAAAGAACAAGAAAGGGGGCAGAAGACGAAAACGAAATGAACTGGAATTTTAGGGAGATGTTATTCTAAAGTGTTACTTTGGAAATGGTTGGAGTAGTTGAATAGGATGATCATTATGACTATAGCCCTTGGTAAATTTAGTAAAGACGAAAATGATTTATTTGATATTATGGATGACTTGTTACGCAGAGATCGTTTTGTTTTTATAAGTTGTGTATTCATGATCATTTAAGTACTTGAGTGAATCACATGAAATACATAGCAGCATTTTTTAGAGATTCATAATTTATCAGGCTCTCTTGATATAATGCTTTTATCAAGAACGAAACCATATTATGCAGCTATACACATAAAGAAACAGAAGATGAACTCTAATAAAAAATGGTCTACCTCAAGTTAGATGATACGGTGTCCTTGAATGCTTGCACTCGCTTGGCTTCAGAGTACACATGAGATGCTCTCTGGTCAATTAGTTCTAGTCATAAGTTACCAGGAAATGATCTCCAGAAACAATTAATTTGCACGTCATAAAATGCCAACATAAAATCAATGCATGCGGTCAAAATAAATTTCCAGGAGAAAAAATATCATAAGAAAGCTCAATTGATTGCTGTTGACTTCATTAGAAGAAAAATCAACTTGTTAAACTTGCCAAAGCAAAACTTTGACCATATTAAAAAAAATGGAAAAAGATTAATAACCCGATGGATGCTTCTTTAGAGGTACTAAGTTCTGGCATGATAAGATCCTACGCCAAAAAAGGTGCATTTACATGTACTACTGGCAACACAATGTGCATGTAGCATGTACAGCTTGACCTGCAAAGCCATTAGATGGAAGAGTACCTGATATAATTTGAAGTGTTTAGCAACTTTTAAGACGTCTAAAGAAGTTGGAGAATGGCCCAAAACTGACGGAAGATTTTCCTCAGTGATCATTTCAATGTCCTCCGCATTATATGGCTCCTCTTTCAGAAGTTCCTGGGGGAAATGGGAGCACAGTTGTTTTGAAGCTTAGAATCAACAAAAGTTTGATAACATGAACCCGCTCATGCTACTGCCCAAAAAAAAGATATGCAAAACGGGAAGAACATGCAGACCTTCACGGCAACAACAGGATCAGAAGAACCATGACTGCTGGCAAATGATACACACAGCTCTTCAACATCAGAAAGAGTCTTAACTTTTGCAATAGCTTCCTGTGGCTTCATTCCTAGCTTTATCCCTAGAACAATCTGGAACAGTTGCAAGAACAACAAGGTTACACAATCCGGAAACGTTACAAGAACAACAAGGTCAAATAAGCAGACTAAAATGCACCAGTATCTGTAATTTTAGTATTAACTGTCACAAAGAACTTGCCCAACCTGACACTCTAAACAACAGAAGCTAACATTCTAGACAAACATTGTTTATTTGTCTATAATCAAATTTCAGTTTTAAGTCTGGAGAAACTTCACCAAATCTAATGGGAGTATATTCCACAACCTGAATCCAACTTGGAAGTTACATTTGTGACTATATCTATTACATATCACTCTCTGTCTATTTCAAAAATAGGAAGAATGCATCTGAACTAATAATAATGAAGCACGAGTACCACATTGCTACAGTTCACATATTTGACAGTCCATATCGAGGAAAAAACAACATACTGCAGCTAATCGGCACTCCACAACTCTATTGTTGTAGTTGGTAGCAGCTGTAACAGCCTTTTGGGATTCTGCCAGAGAGTGTGCTATTACAAAAGTGCCTCCAGCAGGAAGTTGCACATCAGTTGCCCGAATAGGATTAAAATCAATCAGCTCAGCAAACCCAGACTTTGCCATGACAGATATGGCCTGTCAAGGAGGCAAAAGAAAAGGAATTCCTTGAAATGTCATAAATGAGTCAAAGTGACAAGCTTCTTTCTTTTTTCCATTTTTTTTACAGTTAATTGCATATGGGTGCTAAAATGAGTGAGACCGAGCATACAAATCCATTCTAGGATTACACCTGCATGCTTTATATAAATTGTGCGCAAGAGCATTCATATCCCTTGGGACACAAAAAAATCCCAAAAATCAAAGGAGTTAGCGTTTGTCACGAAGCTTGTGAGGTCATTCCAGCAATCTCAAAAATAGGCCTGTCAACCAGAGATCATGTGGTAGCAATCTATAGAATCAGTGAAGCAAGAAATTTTCTTCCAATCCCTTTGTATTACTATTTTGGAGGCCAGCTGACAAGCTTATTTCAAAGCAAACAAAAATTAACTATAAATTAGACAACCAACACAATGTAATTATGAGACAGCAGTTTTGAATCCAAAATGCAAAGTACATAGAAAAGTTATTAAGTTAGTGTGTAGGGTAACCTGGTCCATTCCACCGGATTGAGTTCCAATATGACGTTCACATTCACACGTCAGTTGAGCAATTTCTTTCTGTGATAGAAGGAACACATAATTAGCACTCCGAATATTTTTCCCAGAATAAACTGTATCGTCAGAAAATATGATGGAGAAGTACATAAAGTATCATCGAAGTGATAGTTTGAGCTCACAACATACCTCGAGGTAAATGTACTACAAACAACCTTAACGCTGATCAGTACTATGAAGACAGAATATCTTAACTATTCAACCAAACGTAAATTCTAACTAAACCTAGCAACTTCTACAATATTCTGGCCCAAATTTTGCAATTTCTACAAGCAGTTGACTGCAATCTTTCAGTCCAATAGAAATTTAAAGTTTTCATCCAGAAACATAAACTTCTCTTGAAACTGCAATACTTCAGAAGTTTCAGTGACATATGATACTGACAAAATCTCTAGACTTCAATTTCAGATAAATATATACAGACCTATAACAGCAAGATGGTGTCCTAGGTTCTATATAATCTACCTTAGGGAAATTTGCGCCAAGAGCAGCCATTACAGCAATTGTAGAAGAACAGACAAATGCAGCGGAGCTTGACAATCCAGAACCTGGATTTCAAAAATATACACGAGTCAATCACTTCAGCATAAAATAAAGCAACTAATTTTTAATGGAGAATATTTAGTATATGCTCAATGCAATTTATCTGGGTACATGCCAGACTATACCTGTAGGAACCGTTCCATCAACTAAAACATCAAGTCCGACAGGTGAACCAACATCAAGTCCTTTTGATTTTGCGTATTCATACAGACCTTTGTACCTAATTAACAAAATCTTCAGAACTGAGATCAAGAAAAATAATGTAACGAATAAAAAAAGAAAGCAAATGGTGAAGAAATATAGGTGAAATACAAATATTCATGACATGAAAGGTCCAAACATGTTTAACGATATACATTGTGCATTTGTGAATGGTTGTAACCTTTGCAAACAGCTATAGGCACCATATAGTTTTCAGATGCAAAGCTGTTGTTTTCATTGAATGACTGACTAACTGTGGAAGGGACCTAGAAATATGAGAGCAGTACAACATGTCTCACCCACAAATAAAATAATGGCCCCATCTATGATTCTTCAAGTCAACTTCCTGCAAGATAAGCAAGATTGGAGTAACTCCATACATGAGCCAGAGCAGAAAACACAGTGAAAGAATGACATCGTCCTATAAAGACAGGGCCAAATCCGAGCAGAAGAACCCTCAATAAAAGTTAGTCTCCGTATATATGCAGAGTGATCGTAAGGAGCCCAGAAGAATATTCCACAGAGTTACGACAAGAAGTCCACCTTACATTGTTCAGGAAAACTGACACTTCGCATAAAAACCAAAATGCTCGACAGCAGTTGAACTAAGACCAACCTGATCAGGATCAGCCGGGTAAGTGCACATGGCGTACTTGTCGTTGACATTTGCAATACGGAGGGACTTCTGATCCTCCCCAGCGCCATGTTTCCTAATCGCAACAATCGTATCCTGCCGTATGGCCATGGGAAGCACCGAGTAACCTTCATAGTCGATGTGCTCCCCGATCAGGTTCACTCTCCCTGCAAAAAAGAAAAAAAGCAAGAAAAAAAATCACCAGCCCAGAATTTTCAATCACCGTCAAGACAAAGAGAGACCAAACAAATGCTCAGAAAGACAAAGAGGGTGGGAGGATGGATGCCTGGGGAGCGAGCGAAGACGTCGGGAGGATGGCCAAAGACTTCGAGGAACTTGGCGCGGAGATGGTCGAACCGGAGCTGAGAGCCGTCGCCGTAAACCGGCTCCAGCGAGGAAAAGACAGGAATCGGAAGTTCCTCGTGCTTCGCCATCGGAGACCGGGAGGAGTAGGAGGAGGAGGAGGAGGAGGAGGAGGAGATCAACGAGAAAATGACGGAGCTGTTTGCAGACGCAACACTCGCCAAAAAATGTGGTAACCGTGATATTGTCGCCTTGCCGCAGAATTATATATAAATCAAAATAAATATTCCTTTTTTTAAAAAAAATTGAAAAGGATAATAGGAGTTCATTTATTGACAGCTCGTGTCACCTCATCACAGCACGCTCATTAACTTTATCTCCTCTTTTCCCCCCTACAATTGGCATTATGCGTGATCGGGTTTTTTTTCCGACATTATTCCTTTATTTTTTTGCTTTTTACCCATTTAAAGGAATACATATAAGTTTTATGACATTGAAATAATAAAAAATAATAATATAATCTATAAAAATAAAATCCAATAATTCTCGATAATTGTCAACTTGGTATGATATCTATGAATGTCATCACGGGCAAGAATAGAGTTTAGGAATTTCTCGTTTTTACCCCCCAAGAGAGCGACAAGCACAGCCTAGAGAATAAGAATTGCACGTGGCAGTTTTGTCCTCCTGCGATTTTGGCGGGGAATTTCGTGGTGGGGGACAAACGGCAATTTGGCAGATTGATTGGGTGCCTTTCGCTTTCTCCTCATGCGGTAGATGCTCTTCTCATTTATTAAATTATTTTATTATTTTTTAAATTCTTATAGTTTTCCCCCGCTTTTTTTATTAGTAAGCATAAATGACAGAAGGTGATTTAGTTAAACGCCTTTTTTTGTCTCCGTCGAGCTAATCAATATTCGCACGGAAATTAACGCTTAATATTAGTTATTATCCGTGCAAATCCCAACGGATCCTTGAGTTTTGGGGTTTGATGAAACTTTTGGGTAAAAAGAGGGAATTTGTTGGTAGAATCTTCTTTTTATCTCTGGGATTATTGGGTAAGTGTTGATAAATAAAATTTTATATCAAAAAATAGAATAAAAAGGTTTTCATATATAAAAACTTAGTACGATGTCATTTCAGTTTAAATTTTTGAATTAAATATGAACCAATTACTCTTATAAATAAAGTGAAATTTTTACATGGTATCAAAGTAATTTATTGTATGGACTCACATCTTACCAAGACCCAAGACTTAATATTAAAAGAAGGTCTGAAGTTAGTTGTTGATAAATCTGAGATTTGAAGAAAAATATCCAATTCGTGATAATTATTGAAGAGGCCATTAGCCTGACTAGTTATTGGATTAATTTACCCCATCGTCCGAGTACGGAAGAGTATGCCCAGCTCGTTGATAGTTATTAAGAGCGGTTGTTCATGGAATGTGGCACATGTATGTCATGTTGTCATGTGAAAACGGGTGTTAAAGAATATAATCTTACATCGGAAATTTAAATAAAAAAATCTCAATACATAAAAAACTAAGTACCATTATCCTATCTATTTAAATTTTTTAATAGAAAACAGCCGATTATTCTTATAAGCGTAGTAAAATTTTTACAGTAGAGGGTGATGACAGAGGATTATATAGATGCAATCCTCTCACTTGATTAGTGCATTTCGGTTAAGGGTAAAGGAGAATTAAAGATGAGAGAATAAGGTAATTAATCTAACTCGTAGTAGCGACCGTTCTTGAATCTATATGGCATCTCGTTCTTTGAAGACTGAGGCGATCTACATCTACATGGGGTGTGCGCACGGGTATTGAATAGATTCATATTTAGTAAAAAGTGTATTTGTATTGGATGGGTTCTGTGACGGGAAGATTCGGGTAAACAACTTTTGAGGACCTAATTGTCAATTTGTAAAAAGAAGTGTTTCTTGTGTAATTAAAGTTCAATAATCTTTGAGTTATTCGTTCAAATTCCAATAGAAATGAAGGTTTGAATGGTTACTTGAATCCAAGAATAGTATGTTGTTGGAATAGAATTACACAAGCCACGGGAAGTGTTAAGGCCGAGGAGGTCCAGAGTGGGCCCAAATTAGGTCCAAGAAAGGCCCACATTGGGCCCAAACTGCCATTGAGCTCCGGCCCAGCTTGACTCGGCAGCACCGCCGCGACTGAGCGCTCTCCCACTCTTTGACTCTCTCTCTCTCTCTCCACACACGCGCACGCACACACACACACTCGCAAGCAGCGGCCTGGCCTGTGTCTCTTTGCACCCTCCCGTCTCATTCTTCACCTTCCGGAGTTCCTATTAGGGTTAGGGTTTCCTTGAGCTCGCACAAGCTGGATAGACACCGAGGCGACCGCTACGGCGACAGCTACGGCGACAGCCAGGAAGCCCATGGCTACCGTCAGTCCAGGGGCCCCTCCCGCTTCTCCTCCGATGGCCCCATGACTCACCACCATGCCAGGCGGGGTAGCAGCCCCAGCAGCTTCCGCGTCAACGTCAGCAGCCGCGAGCCCAGCCCCTTCGAGAGTCCACGACGGCACGGTCCACGGGGAGGTGGAGGATACCGGCAGATCGGCGGCCGCGACGATGCAGGTGACGGGTACGGACCTATGGGCGGCGGTGGGAGAGGATACGAGCATAATTACGAGGCACCGCCGCCTATCTCTGGACAGAAACGTGGATATCCTTTCCCCGGTAGGGCTGGAGCATCCCCAGGTATAACTCAAACTATGTGGCTGTTTTCCGAAACAGCCTTGACTTATCTCTCATCCTGAATTTCTTGAGCATAAAGTTTCGAAATTACGACTTAGATAAAATATTAAAACGACAGGACGTGTATGTTTATGTGCAGAGTATCTTCGTGAGCTGCAATTGTCCCCATTTTATCATGGTAGAGTTCGATTGGTTCAGTTTAAAGCTTGTTGGCGCCATTTTGGAACGTTTGTCACTGGGGAAAAGCAGTGCTAGATCACTGTCGCTCTACAAGTATTTTGGAAAAAAATTTGGCCTCTATTTTGTTTTTGAGCTACTGGGCTGTTTAGGAAGTCAGATTTCTAGCACATTGAAGCAGCTGACGACTAGTTTCACTTTGCACGTACACTCTGGTGGATCTGATATTGACAGAATTAGTATCAGCAGACAAAATGATCACTTTGGTCCATCCCTTTCTTTCCAAATTACTTGTTCTTTCTATGGCCCCTTTCATTATGCCTGTGATGCAATGTCGTACAATGCTCTGATTATATGGTTTGACCCTAAAATTATGGGATGGTGGCAACCT
This sequence comes from Sonneratia caseolaris, assembly GCA_900006705.1. Classification (NCBI taxonomy): domain Eukaryota; kingdom Viridiplantae; phylum Streptophyta; class Magnoliopsida; order Myrtales; family Lythraceae; genus Sonneratia; species Sonneratia caseolaris. The sequence continues at coordinate 3,284,166 of CXYZ01012692.1, forward strand.
AATTTGTGGCGCAAATTTTCTGCTTTTGGTCGCACTTGTTTTAGTTCTCCTTTACTTTGATTCTTCTAATGCAAAACATGTTGGCTTAGAGCCTTAACGTTCTTGGGTTCTAATTGATGCGCCTTAATATTGGCCTAATTAGCTTTTAGTCATACAGTCCTTGTTTTCCTGTCCAAGAACGTTCCTTGACCCTTAAATTTGCCCTATATTCTTCTTAAAACTAATATTTTGAAAGATTTCCTTCTCCAGATCATTCTGATGGAGCTAAGTTTGCTAAGCTTTTTGTTGGTTCTGTTCCAAGTTCCATTGCAGAGGAAGATGTAAGTCTAGCCCTTTAGTTTGATGCTACAGTATCATTGTTGCTGGCAGTTTCACTGAATATGCATAAGGTTTAATAAATCTTACATTTTTATGTTTTCTAGTGAGCAATCACATGCCCTTTTATTGACTTCTATCAATATCATTGACCTTCATTATCCGGAACTTAATTTTCATCACTTCATCTTCTGTCCATTATAATTTATGAAGCACATTTACAGCGCCAAACCACTGCCAGTTTACTCTCCCTTTCTTTTAGCCATGTTAGAGATAGATATTGTGTTCTAGTTGGCATTAGGTTCCTTATCAATAACAAGCTAAAGAAGTTTCACTTCAATTCATGCATGAAAGTCCTTTACTTATGTGTAATTTGACTGTGACCTCTGTTCATTTTATTGCTTACATTTCAGATCCGCCCCCTATTTGAAGAACATGGGAATGTGATTGAAGTTGCATTAATTAAAGATAGGAGAACGGGTCAGCAACGAGGTATTGGGCCCTATTTTTGATATATGGTCGCAGTCTCTGTCTATCATATTCAAGGTCATGAGAGGCTGATGGAAGCATCACTCAGCTCATCTTCCATCTCAGTCTGTTTTGCCACAAGTTGGGATTTTTGGTTTTTGTTTGCCAATACTATTTTAAGGCTCATAAACAAGACAAGTAACATGCCATGAACCCATTTATGTATGTATAGCAGTTGGAATTTGGAGGCAGCTCCTGTTCTTCTAATCAAGGCACAGCATGGGGGAACTTGGACCAGCAATTCATTAGAATGTAGTTTCCACCAGAGTTGCTCTTTAGGATGTTTGGTAAATACATTTGACTGTACAGACTAACAATAGAATTCCCTGGATGTTAGTTAATTTAAATATCAGTGCATTTTTCGACAAGTGAATGGTGGATGAAGTTTTCATTTTACATGGCCTGGATGGAATGGTGATTTGTTGAATGGTGAATGGTGAATGATAATGAGCAATGAGCTTATGTCCAAGTTCAGATCGACGAAAAAGCAGTTCTTCTATGTATGTTGAGGTGGCTCTTGTCATTTTTTATGTCTTCAGTTATTTATGTCATGATAGGATTCTTGTGATTGATTCCCATGACCTGGCTTATTTATGAGTCATTGCTAATACTTTATGGGCCAGATTCATTTGGTAAAATTATCGACCTCCTTTGCTAATACTTTATGATGGAGAGTTCATGGGTTTGCATTATTCACCTCCTTGGTGGATATTGATGTGGGAATAATGTGATTGGTCAGAGCATTTTGTTTGTAATTATACATGTTACTTTTGTGAATGGGGATTTTTTTGCTTTACTTGCTTGTTACGGCTGAGAAGCCATGTCCTACTACCTAGCTCATCCTAGGTATCAATCAGATGAACATGTTGCCAGTATACCTCTATTGATAACTTCTCTGCTAGCCAGGTCATATGTAAAAATGGTAGGTTTCGCGTCCTAGGATTAGTTTCTACCTTATGGATGGGGGCATTGTTGTGGTTTCCTTGCGTATGATTCGTTTGATTCGAGATGCTTAGCTTCAAATTTTAAGCTCGTATAATTAGTGCCAAGTTTTAAGCTGATCACTGATCAGACTATGTGGACCTACCTTCTTGTGATCTCAACCCTCTGGTTGTTTTTTGGAGAGATCATGTAGGATGGGGCCATTCTTCCAAAATTTCTTTGGAATTTCTTAGTGGTTAATATCATCACTGCATGTCTGTGTAGGTGATTTGCATGTTGGGCGACGTGTAATTTGGACTTAAGTATGTTATTGTTGGCCGCTAATTAATTTGCACTTTCACATTATTGAATGGTGCATTTGCTTCTATAGACATATGAGCAGCTGCTTGTTGTGGGCATCTGTCTTTTCCTCTAGATATTGTTGTTACTTGGCTAACTCAGAAGTTTGAGCTAGTATCTTAGTCTCTTAGACCACTTGGATATCTATTCTGTAATTTTCATTGTGCGGGTTGGCACTTATTATTACAGTTAATTGAATTAGAGCATCTTTTCCCATCTTGGGAAGTTCTGGTTGGGTAGAATTTCTGCTATATAGATTTGATCAGGACAAATCCTTTTCTTTTTCACGAAATCTTTGAAATTTGAGTGGTAATTTGAGCTTTCCTGTGATTGGAGTGATGTTGGGCTGGTACTGCTCGCTAAGAAAGCAAGTGGGAAGTAGTCAAGGGACGTGTAATCTCATGCTTCCCGTAGCAGCAAATTGGAGATTATGTGTCAATACTCTGAAGACGATGGTTTGTTGGTGCATTTCAAGTTTTAGAAACAGGAGGAACACATGGCTCATTGAGTAAATAAAGAAGAAGTTGAAAGACATGGAATTTTGGGCTTCTTCCAGCCGATAGGTGGGTTGCTGCAGGAAGGTGGATAGAAACTTCTATAAACCAAGTGCCACAATAGATTCTTTCTGTTTTTGTGCACCTGTTTTTGTGTCATGCAGACCCCTTAGCTTATGAGTCATGGTTATTAAGTGGAAGATTAGAGGCTACGTCCCTTAACCATAAAGGGTGTTCTGTTCTATCACGGATTGTCTGTTTTATCAGTTTGTTGGAGGATGATGAACTTGCAATCCCACCCTTCATAATAAGTTATACAGCCGTATGCTCTTTCAAGATTTTTCTTCTTCTTCCTCTTCCTCTTCTTCTTTTTTTTACGAGAAGATGGAGATCATGGTGCATTTATTGCTCTATCTATATGATCTTGCTCAGTGTACTGGGGAAGATTGACCTTATCCTGCTCTTCCTGGACATTCATCTTTGTGCAGAACTGAGAAATACAAATCGTGAAGAATATGTTGGTTGGTTGAAAGGAAACTCTGCTGATATGTCTTTAAGGGTTTAGCAGTTTGATTCTGTGGCCAATAACCAAAATAATAATAATAATAATAGTAATAATTAGTAATGGCTTTTATGATAATGAAGCACCATGAGGTTCTTGTTTACCTTCTGGACTTGCCTGCTTCTAGTAGTATGCTGTGATATGTAGATTATACAATAATGCCATTCTACATCATGCTTTTTCCTTTCACTTCTTTAAGTATGTTGTAATTAGAGCAGATACTTAAACTTGACAGTAAGTGCAACATGCCACATTTCTGGGCTTTGGGAACTCCAGAGGGTGCAGTTCCGGGAGGTTGAACTAATCTAGCATTTTTTCAATTACCTCATGTGGACATCTTTATCCACATGTACAGCTCAAGTTTTGCATTTTCTTTGTCCATCTGCGCAGATGGTTAACAAATAATTGTTGCTTAACCAGGAGAAAGTCCTTATATTTGCCTTTCTCAAGACTAGTTCATCTCATACCGACCAAAATATTTTTGTTAGAATCAAACTTTCTGATGATTAATAGCAGCCTGATGAGGTTAGGATATATATCTTCTGATTGTGCAGGATGTTGTTTTATAAAGTATTCAACCTCTGAGGAAGCCGACAGGGCAATCAGAGCTTTGCACAACCAGTACACTCTTCCTGGAGTGAGTTTTGTTTCTGCACTCCTATAACCTAGGTAGAGATCTTATGCAACTTCCTAATTGCTTCTTTTTCCCAGGGTCTGGGCCCAATCCAAGTTAGATATGCTGATGGAGAAAGAGAACGTCTTGGTTAGTTTTTACTATACAGTCCATGCTTTTTTTTTCTCATTTCTTTTGAAATTTGGTTGAGGGGGATGTCAGATATTTGCATAGTAATAGTGCACTTATATCCTGTGAATTGAGTATATTGCCAGTATCAGAAATATCAAATGTAAATGTTGTTTTTACATGATTCTGAGCATGCTCATATATTAAAAAAAAAAAAAGATTCTGAGCATGCTTATGACCCTGTTTTGAATGGAAGGTGCTACCGAATACAAACTTTTTGTGGGTTCCCTGAACAAACAGGCTACAGAGCAGGAAATTGAGGAGGTTGTGCTCTTGATCCTTGGGCTCAATTACTGATATTCTTATTAGTTTGCTCTTTCTTCTGCACCAATTTCCTCAAAAAAAAGTGAGAGAACTCTTATGAAACTTAATATACTTTGTTTTCAGTTTCATCTGTATTTGTTTCATCAATGACTCTTACCAGTTGAGGTTCTGTGCACTTATCATGATGCCTATCTTTTTTAGATTTTCGCATCATATGGTCAGGTTGAAGATGTTTATCTGATGCGTGATGATATGAGACAGAGTCGTGGTGTGTCTTACAGCTCCTCTTATTTTTCTATTCATTATATTTTATGTCTGATTTATGATAACTCTGTAGTTTTCACCATCTATTTTCCTTTGGTAAGTTAGATCAATATCTCAATCTCAGTTGCTAGTTTTCTGTGGAGGCCTTCAACTTTCGCTTTGTTTAACGAGAAAGTTACAATTTTACTCAGTTGTGTTTTCATTGATTTTGAAGGTTGTGGATTTGTCAAGTATGCTAACAGAGATATGGCATTGGCAGCGATAAATGGCTTAAATGGAATTTATACAATGAGGGTAAAGACAGTACTTGTTCTGAATACTGAGCCTTAATATTTATTCACATCTCTTTATTTTCTACTTACATTTCTTTCTTTTTCTTACTAAAAAAATATTAAATTTCTTCTGTATAGGGTTGTGATCAACCATTGACTGTTCGATTTGCTCAACCCAAGCGACCTCGTCCTGGAGATTCAAGGTTGCATTTCTTGTTTTGCGACTCGTGTTACTATTTTATTATTTTCAGTAATTTACGGGTGTCCTTTGCCTGTTGATCTGATTAAAAAAACATTCCAGGTGCATTTTCAGTTACTGTGGACATGTCATTATCTCATGTTGCAGCACTACTGTAAAGGATTAGGTTTAATTTTAGTACTTGATTTTTGCTTTCTTTTGATCTATATCTCTGAAATCATTTTGCAGAGGTGGGCCAACATATGGTGGCCCAGGTCTAGGCCCAAGGTTTCAGACTTCTGGGGCAAGGTATTCTCATCATCTGATTTCCTTTTCAGTTGATTGGGAAAATAATATTTGGACCTCACCATTTTATCTTGCTGATGCCTCAACTCTTCTGTTTCTTCTATGTTGATCCCATCAGACCACCGCCCAGCTTCAACGAGCCTTCAGGACATGGGGCTCCACCCACTGCATGGAAACCCATGACTATGCAGGACCAGGGCCCACCATCACATGTTGATAATCGTGGTTTCATGCACCAGTTGCCTAGGAGCAGTGACATGTCAGCCCCTCTAAATCCTGTAAGAGCATCCATTCTCTTATGCTGACAATGCTTTTTCATATTTGCACTGAGAAAGGATTTGCTCCATCTAAAGATTTTCGATGTTAGTGTTCTCCTGTAGAAAGAATGTCTATCTCAGAAACTTTGAGATTGAATTGTGGTATCGCTTGGTCAGACTGCCTATTGTAACTAATTACTGCTGTATATGTGATTGGTAACTCTAGAAGTTGTATAAAATTCATATGACATGCCAATTTGGGACAAATAAATGTGAATGGTAACACTAGAAGTTGTATAGAATTCATAAGACCTGCTAATTTGAAACAAATAAATGTGAAGTTGCTCTAGAGTGCTTCCTTTTTCTTTTTTTCTTTTTCCATTCTTGAGTGTGCTCTTGATTCAAAGAAAATTGATACTGTTTTGTGACTCTCATGGTTGAACGTTTTGTACTTCTTTCAGCTACTCTTATATCATACATTTTTATGTTGTAATATTTCTTCTTTACTTGCATGTACTATAGATTGCTCCAGTGCCTGCTCTTGGTGGGCACGCTGATGGTCTTCCTGCACCTATGGCACCGTCTTCCCTGCCACATCAGGTATATAAAATGATTATTGTTCTTTATTGCATTTTGGAGTCCCCTCACGGTACTTCTACTTTCATAGTCCTCGGAGGAACTACAACTGATTCATGTAGCAGAACTTAAAAAGTCGCCCTTCTTGCATGCAGAGCTTCAGCCCACCCTTCCAACAGTTACCACCCATCAATCAGCAGATCTCAACTTTACAAAATCCTCTGCAGTCTCCTCCCTCCCAGCAATTGCCGCCTCACCTGAAACTAGAGCCACAACCCACTGCCTCTTATTTACATGCTCAGACTTCTCTTTCCCACATGGGGCCCAGTGGTGCCCTCCGGAGTCCCCCATTCCCAACGCCCTTCACCAAGGCATTGCCAGATCAGCCAGTGATAGGCCCTGGTCAGCAGTCAACAGCTTCTTCTGCAACAGCTCTCCAAGCCCCTCCAAGCATTAATCTGCAGTCCCAGAGCCAGCCTTCTCTGCCCAATCAGCCCCACCAGGTGTTTCCTCCAGCACAACTGCAGCAATTTCCTCAAGTTCCTGTTCAGTCTCCTTCTCCTTTGGCCCAAATGCTGACTCTACAGACAGAGACTCTGCGCGCGAGTTTCCAGTCATCGCAGCAGGCCTTCTCCCAAATTCAACAGCAATTTCAGATGATGCAACCTAATCAAAGTGTTGCACCTCATCCACAGAGCTCCCAGCCCACAAGTCAGCAGGTTTGTTGCCATCCAAATTTTCACAAGCAGAACTTACATTTCAGAGTTTAAGAAATCTTGCTTCTATCTTTGATCTCAGTGGCCCAAGGACATTGCGCAGGCCACTACAAGCTCTTCTGTGGCCATGTCGACAGAAGTGCCTTCCTTCTCTTCTGCTGCTGTTGCTACCGCTATACCTGTAACAGCAGCCATGCTTGGTCCAGTAAAATGCAGTTGGACTGAGCATACTTCTCCTGACGGATTCAAGTATTACTACAACAGTGCAACTGGAGAGAGCAGGGTGAGAGGATCTCCTTTTACTCTATTTTTACATGCCTTTTGGTTTGAGTCTGTCTGAAGTGTTTTGATGAATCTTTCAGTGGATTGAACCTGAGGAGTTGAAAATATATAAGCAACAGCAGCAACTTCAGCCACGGAAAGCTCTGCTTCAACAAATTCAGTTTCCTGCTCAGCAGTATCCTCAAGCTTTATCAACACATCCTCCACAGCCACAACTGCAGGCTCCACCTCAAATGCAGTTTCCTCAGCAGCCATCGCAACAGCATCCTTTGCCTTCCTCGGTCAGCGTTTCTGTATCACCTATTGTCATTGAGTTTCCTGAAAGGCTTAGCAACTGATCGCTTGCTTACCATACTGATAAAACAGTTTCAGTCCTCTGGAGCTCCGGGTCCCCAGAATGTCCAGGTAAATGATCCTCTTGAAATAGCTGCACATTTGACCTTCAGGGGAGGCGATGGTAGTTGTTTCAGCATTACTTGAATTGAATGGAATATTTCTCTCTCCAGGAGCTCAGTCATCCACAATATCAAGTTGCAGCTCACCCAAGCAACGACTCTGCGCGCTACCAGCAGGTATTTGTTATACCATAATCAGTGGGCCCACAGTTTCGTTAATGAGCATTGACACCCCTGTTTTCCGGTTTTTTTATCTCGGCCTGGAAGGGTCTTCAGGCTGCTCGAGAATGGATGTGGAAAAACAAACAACCAACAGGTCATCAATCAAAACCTTACCTTAGGATGGTCTAACTGTCACTGGATACACCGGACCGAGCCATACTCGTGGATTCCTCCTGTTCAATATTGCCTACTCATCTCCGTTTCTGATTTGCAGCTACCGAAGAGCTGAGCTGAGGACAGGATCATCCTTTCCGGTCCTGTAAGAACAGGACAGTAAAAACCTCGAGAGAGAGAGAGAGTGTGGCTGAACAACCAGATCCTATTTGCTATTTCCCGGTTCCCTGATCGGGCATTGAGCTCTTCAAGGGCGGAGAGGAGATCAGCAAATTGTACCATCCGACTAGCTGTATCCCACTGGTGGGATTTGTAGGAGGATATCCCCTGTTAGATAAGCCGGGTAGGCAAAATATAATTTCCCGCTCTAGAGCCTCTGTACACTAATTCTCGCGTAGAAGTTTTCCGTAACAGTGGATCTTTTACATACTCGAGCCGTCATGATCAGATCGTTGGCTTCATTTACAGGTCATAGCCCGAACCTCATTTGCAACTCTAGATGGTACATTCCTGCCAACTATATGGGTCGAGTCAGTCGAGAGTCCTATAGTGTTCATCTGGATCCCAATCCTCAGTCCCTCTGGCGTGGCTCGTCGATTTAGTATCTCGTCTGGGTTGCTCGTTCACTCTGGATATGTGAAAGCTAATTAAGATTGGTTCAGATGGGATGCCGGTACTACTTTGATATCGCGTGTCCCATTTGAACTAAATTTCGATTGGCTTCTGTCAGTGTTACGAGGAATATCCACGCGATCGCTTGCCCCATCCCCGCGGCGCGCCTTGCGAGCCATTCAGGATTCTACGCGTTAGCTTCCAGGAGCAGCCATGGGTCTCGGGTCACTGACTCGACTTGACCAGCTTACTGACCATGGGCCAGCTCCGGTGGACCCACACCCTGACCTGTGCGGGGCGAGTATGGCTCGCTTGGTCCCATTCTTGCGGAAAAAAATCAAAGTTACGCTAATTATAATCTAAAGTATAGTCTTAACTGAACTTCTCATAATTAGACTAAAGAGAAGTATCATTCAACCTAAAAGTTAATTTTAAAACATATAATGACTGGCCGGTTAAGCTTGATTTACATAATTAGAACTTTTAATTTTAACAAGTGTACGGAATAAAGAACGAATTATGTGGTGTAGAAAATAATGCAAATGTCCAATGATAATGATTTGATTCGGGTCCTTGACAAACCCTAAAGAAAACCAGGCATATATCTCACTTAAATTGTCGGACCAACACTGATCCGACGAATTGAAAATCGCAGAGGACTTCTCGTGCCAAATATCTTTGGCAGGAATATGAGACGGGCCAGAGTTTTTCCACGTCTTTGACATGGATGAAAAGGGGCGTTCACACGAGGAAGGGATATATGACTAGGGTTACATACGCCTACGCACCTCTGGAGTGTTCTTATTTATTCCATTTAACACAGATCACAATCTTACACCGAGACGAGACACGCCATCCACCCGCCACGCGAAGAAACTTGGCCTAGACTAGCTGCACTGTTAATTTCCAAGTATGTACCATATACCAATCATCAGATACTGCGTGCATCGTTAGGCAGCAGTTACCTGGCTCCAGAGTTCAGCACAGCAAGACCACTATGCGAGAAAGCAAACATCAGAGTAGCAATGCCGTACGTCTTTGAAGCCCAATGAACCCTTAACCAATTCATATTCGATTTCAGGTTAAAACTCTGTAGGAAATTGCTGACAAATAGACCATATCCTCAAAATCTCATTCCCCATTTCCTTGCCTTCCCTGGTAGAAACCCCCCCAGTCTCTCTCTCTCTCTCTCTCGCTACCGTCATGTAATCAATAAGGAGACAGAAAGCTCCAAGATCCACCTCATCATAACTTAAAAGGGAGAGAAGGATAAGAAGGAATGCCCATTTAATAGATAGACACTTGCTGGCCAAATTATCATCGTTACCTATATAAATATATGTATACATACGTCTCTCTCTGGCTAGCTTGCATGCACTTGCCTGCATACATTATACGTAATTTCCGGGGAATGGGTTTTAAAGATTAATGCACAATAATAAGTGAGTTTTCATATATATATATATATATATATATATTAAAGAATGAAGAGGAAAGGGATGAATAGACATAATCCATTCTGGCAGTGGGATGGAACCGGTACAAGTGGGCCTCTTCCATGAAGGGAAACCCTAACCCTACCTCTCTCTATCAATGAATAATGACGATGAAACCAAAAGATCATAATAAACCAGCTTATATCTCTTCCCAGCTGTAATATTTGAATTGTGGCTAAATATCTTTTCCAATTTTACAAAGAATAGACCAGGTGGGGTAGACGGTGGAGCAAGAGTAACCAGCTAGTCATGAAAACAAGTCCGAAAGCTACAGCTAGTCCCTAATATTCATCATCAAGATTATATGTGCATGCTCTAGAAGTTCATAAAGTCGGGGTTCCTTAATGGCGGCCATCGTTGAAGTTGCTAGTCATGGAATACATACCTCCAATCCAGTCCTCGGAAATTCGCAGTATATGATGATCAATATTCTGTACAACCACAAAAAAATTTTGATAATAATCTCTTTTCCCCAGCACCTTTTTCAGACTGGCACTGAAAAATCATGCTCTACGCCGTAGGCTCCTTTCGCATGTCGGATGGCACGATGTCTTGAAGGAGCCCATCGTCTCTCTGCAGCGAGGATGAGGGTGGAGGCAGAGGGGCCGGACTCATATAATTTTGCCTCTGATCATAATGAAAGCTCGGTGTTGATGACAAGGAACTAAGAAAACTAGCAGAGGCAGGGCTAATGATATTCATAGACCGTGGAGAGCAATGTAAATATTGATGCTGCTGCTGGTGTGGATGATGATAGAAATTAGACTGTAGGGGGAGATATGATGAGGTAGCCAGGGATGGCCCGAATTCGCCACTGCTGCTGCTGTATGCAGCAGTTTGGGGTGAACAACCGAGGCTGCCCCGGGCTGTTGCTGGGGTTAGATGCGTATGCTGACCTTCGTAGGTCGTAACGACAGTGGATGGATCTTCGGAAGATCGCTCGACTCTCTTCTTCACTCCACATCCTGCAGCCGTGCAACGATAGTAGCTCCTGCATATATGAAATCAAAGCCCGACAAAGTTACTCGCATATACAGTTATATCTAGTCTGGATATTAAGATTATTTTTTTGCCTATTGTTTGATTCATATCTGTAATTTGTGTTTATTCATCTTTTACGTATTAGCTACAAAGTAATATTGTGCTCCACTGCATGGATGATCCATCCATCCTCCTCCTTCTTCTCCTCCTCTTCTGCTTTTCTGAATATTCACACCCAAGTATTCATAAATATAATGAGCCTTTATTAATCTAGGATTGAGATTACTAAGGGATAAAAGGACTTTTTTCAATCATGCATTTCACTCATTCTCACATGCTTTTTATTTTGTAATATTTTGGAATGACTTTCTAAATTCATCATATTTCAGCTTGAAGGTCAAACACTCAACAACGAATCACCTTTTCTAAATTGAATATGGATTGCAAAATCTCCAATTATAGAATCTTTCTGTCGCCAATCCATCACTAGTTCAATGATGATTACTACACACCTTTTATTGAGAGATGACACGACAAGATTCTCAAGTCACATAGAGCTTCACAGTAGTTCATGGGCAATAATGTTTTCTGAATCTTTTCCACAAAAGTTGAGATAGCTGGTCAGCATTTGTGAGAATCTCTAACACCGATGTGTTCATCAATCGACATTTATGAAAGCCGAAGGAGGACAGGATGATACCTTGGGTATGGGCTATTTTTGACAGCCTTTTGGCCGTACTTCCTCCATCGGTACCCATCATCTAAGTTATCGACTTCGCTCTTCGTCACAAATGCAAATCTCGGCTCTCTCTGCTTCTTTTGGTTCTTCTTCTTGGGCTTCAACCTGAACTCTTAAAATATCATCACCCCATTTTTTTGGGTGTACTTGCGCATGAAATATTACGGAAACAAAATCAAGATGAGATCGTAGACTTAACGTGTGTGCACTACCCATGCTTAGATTCACAATATCATATGCAAACCAATTGCCAATCCCTTTGCCATCATTAAAAAGGGAAGAAAGAAAGAAATTCCCATTAACAACAGTAAAACCCCGAGAGTAATATGGAGGAAAAAATGAGCAGCAATAAACAATGTTAATAAAAGACTGAAGACAAAAAAAGTCAAACACAGCAAGATCACACTTTCTTAGGACTCACAGTTTCTTAGTCTTTTCTGGATCATTGCTGTGCTCCTCCTCCTCTCCCTCTCCCTCTCCCTCTCCCTCTCCTGCAGCCTTGCTCGGTGGCTCCCCGTTGGATGAAACAGACCGCGAGGACGAATGGGCCGGAGTTGGTGCTTGATTGTTCACGACGTCCGACGACTCCTGAGCTGCGAGGGCTGGTGAGGGGGGCGGTGGGGGCCGAGATGGAAGCTCTGAGTGAGGTGGCGGCGGCAGCTGGAGGACATCGAATAGAGAATAACCAGCCGAGGCAGAAGCTGCAGAAGCATAGTCATGGATGCCCAACAAATCCATGAAACCTAGGGAACCCTTGTCGGATTCCCACGGCAATCTGAACACACCCCCGAAAGCGCTCTGGATCTCATGGTATTGGGACGATGGATTTGCCCCGGACGAAGAGCTCTCCCCATCATTCCTTGTGATCTTAATCAGCTCCTCGTCAGCTCGAGGCTTCCGTTCCATCTACAGATATAGATAAACCGATCTCATAAAAATCACCATATGCCTTGCTTGAAGCTGCCTCTAAGCTTGAGAGAGAGAGAGAGAGAGAGATAAGGGTGGAGAGGGTGGTGCTTGTGCTGGTGGGTTTTTCTTGGAAAACAGCTTAATGGAGGGTTTGGAGTGGAGAGGATCAGAGTTTGATGGAGGCTGACCGGCAAATGCCGGTTGTCTGTTTTGTACGGGACCAGTGGAGGACCATCTTTGGCAACTTAATGCAGAGGCGACCGACTAATATTTGTCGACGCCCTACCGCGCGGACTGTTGACCGGTTTACCGGCTCCAATGGCAAAAATGTCGACAGGATTTTCGACGGCACTTCGCCGAAGAAAATATTATTCTCTCTCTCTCTCTCTTCTCTGAGTTCCCTTTCCGCGGCTCCACATTTAGAATCCTCTCGTGGCAAAAAAGGATGCCCCCTTAATTTAATTAAATCGAGCACCAATTGCACAACAGGATAAATTTCGTCTTTTTCTAGCTCGTACGCTGAGTTCTTGATTTCATCTTAAAAGATCCTAGATTTTTTTTTCCCATTAGATGGCACGTTTGCGAGCATAAAAATGAACATGAAAAAGAAAATAATAGTAGTAAAGAGATGCATAGAATTTCATTATAAGAATCGAATCAAAAACCTCTTGAACATTATATAATCGAGAGCAATTTCACTATCATTCCAAGTCCGTCTATAAAAAAAAGAAAAAAAAAATCTTAGATTTAGTTATTAAACTTCTCATCATTTTTCTAACTCCACTACAGATCTCTACATCAATACCTTTGTCGTAAATCTTTTTTTTTTGGGTTTCCACGGTTAAAAAATATTTAAAATGTAAAAAATTAAAAAAATAGAACCCCAAGAAAAAAAAGAGAGAGAGAGAAAAAGACTCAAGACGTGAATAGTCTTCCACCTATAGTGTTGCGCTTCACATGCTCTCACCTTCTCTGCATATTATTAGACTTGCATGTAACAACAAAGATAATTAATATAGAGCTACTCAAAAAGAAGACTAGTTAGCTAGCGTGTATTATATATATATATATATATATGTGTGTGTGTGTGTGTGTGTATGTGTATGTATTGGCACCTTGACAATGGAATCATGAAGAGTATGAATCTACGTACTTGCCCTCCTCTTCCTATGGGAAGAATCCATGTCTCTGGGTAAGAGAACAATGTTACGAGACTGAATCATATATAGGATTCCTTATGATGTGTATGTGTATGTGTATGTGTGTGTGTCATATATATATATATGACACACAAACATATAGAAAGAGGCTAGCTTGCTTGCTAGGCTGACCATATATCTATCTGTAGTGAGTAGATATCGCTGGGGAAGAAAATGCGGGCTGTCCTGTTGAACATGTGGTTTCTTTAATGAAGTGAGTCCAATTGGTGCAAGGAAATGCCCGCATCCTCCCTAGCCAATAAGAGCTATAAAGCCTTTTGGCTCTCTCTCTCTATCTATCTATCTATCTATCTATATATGTGTGTGTGTGTGTGTGTATACACGTACATATCTCACTATTAACCCGAAAGGAAAGACATGCACGATGTCGAGGCTCTCTCCTTTTTCTAGAAATTGGGTGAATAATTGGCAACTTTCTCGGGTCCACTAGGGCACGGTGTACTCCTTCTGCTGGGCTTAATTTGAGCTACTCAACTCATTGATGCATGACAAAGTAAATAATAAGAAAATGCCATTTGGTGTAATTATTATCGCTCCAAATCGACGGATTTTGAGCCTTTCGTTGCCTTTTCTACGTCACTAGACGGTAGACCCATGGTAATCAATAATCGAGAGAAGGGAGGGAGAGATCCATGTCGGCAAGGGACCGAACCAGCGATAGGAAAGGCAATGAGACATGTGAAAGACACGCATAATATTTCAGAGGAAAAAGGTTTCCACCATCCTGTCTCTTCTCTCTCTCTTCTTCCACCTCCGCGGCCCGTACCCGCTCCACAATCCCCAGCAGCCCGGCTGCCAGTGACGAGTCATCGGGGAGCTTCCGGCTCGTCCTCGTACCTCTAACCTCACCGTATCTCCCTCTCTTCCCCTCTCCAATTCTCTCCGGCCCCTGCAAAATCTCTCTCTCTGTCTCTCTCTCTCTCTCGTGGAAAGCTAAGCTTCCTCTTCTCACCGTTGTTCCTCCTCTCATCGGCGTCCTTCTCCGTCGTGACCGTCCGTCCTCCCTCTCGCGGTTCTTCCCTTTCGCGTCTCTCTCCGACCGGTGGCTCTCTCTTGGTGGCGGGACCGGGGAGATCCAGTCAAACTTAAAAGAATTAAAAAAGAATATGAAGATGGCCATCCAGAATATACATCGATGAGTTGATTGGTTTTCTGATAATAATCACGCTCACTACAGTTGGATGGGGCATCGACATTTTGATCAACATATCCCAGTGAAAGTTTATATCGGATTTGAATTATGTAAATATACGAAATTCTTGATTGTACGGATCTCAATTACGTCTCGAATTTAAACCAAGTAAAAATCCATTCTACTCTACCGTATAAGGTTGAGAGAGACATTACGCTGCTTAGATTTACAGCAAAATTTCATTTAGGATGAGATTCAGTGCAAAAGGGTTCGGGCGGGAAAGACATTAAATTAGGTTGCCATTATTTTCGGGACGAGTACGCACGGCGACAAATAATTGTATCCTTCTGATCAATTAATTTCTCAGGACGACGAGCAATCCCAGTCCCGATTGGTCCCACACACGGAAACATCAAGATCGATAGAAGGCAAACCGGCAGACGGCTGTCCCAACCTGTCGACTGAGACTGATCTCTGCTCAATCTTCGAGCCCATCCTTGATTTGGATTACTTCCAATGGATTTAGATATCACCAATAATAATTAAATCTATGCTTTCATATAGATATATATATATATATATGCAGACATGTCTCTAATTGATTTATTGTAATATTTAACATGGTAACCAAAATTAGACAAAACCCTCTAACATTGCGATTTAACCCGACATACAATATGTCCTTCATCCCGTTTAACATTCACGCCATGCAAAAGTGAGTAGATAATCGATCCCTCTCTCTAACTCCTTTGCTTTGCTTTCTTCCAGGGCGAAATCGTTCCTGTGCACGAGTTTCTTCTCTCTTTCCGTCTTTCAGCTATGAGTTTGATCTTTCTCGATACATCATGAGTTTTATTTTCTTGTTTTTCATCCTCTCTTGTTCATCGTTATGTTGATAGTCGATCATAGTATTTTCTCTCTTCATCATAATGCACACGTAGTCGTCAAAGCTGACTTCTTATTCTGCGATCATGATCGCTTTGTTTGTCTGACTGCTTGCCTATTCTGGCGATGCAGGAATCTCTGATCTGAAGATTTATCCTAAGTCTTGTCAGCTGGTTTTTTCTGCTCGGCAATTGCAACAGCATAGCTCTAAACTTGTTTCCCGCAAAGTTGGGCAAAAACTTGGTTAAATGTCTTCCTGACTTGATTCTATGGTGCTTCTTGTGTTGTTGTCAGGGTGACAGCTAAGTAGTAGAGGAAGGTTGGATAGCATGGATAGGCAGGGCGGGACTGGGGATTCAGAAAGACTAATGGAACACCCTCAGGAAATTCATCTGAACTCAGAGCCTGGTGGATCCTGTAAGAATGCTGCTCTGGTGGTAGGGGCGTTGGCAGAAAAGAAGGATAACTGGAATACAATCATTAGGGCCCCTTAGATGGTCGTGGAGTGAATTGGGTGAAGTGCAGATAACTGGTATAGCACTGAATAAGTTCCTCCTTGAATTTAAGGAAGAAAATGGAGCTGAACACGCAATTGAATAGGGACCATGAGCTATCGATGGAGCTTGCCTAGTGTTGGCTGAATCGCCAGGGGATAAATGCGTCGAGTAGGTGGAAGTTAATAGTCTAAAGATCTGGGTACAAATTCATGGTTTAACTGGAAATCAACTGTGCAAAAGTAATGCTATTCCTCTAGGTCTACTAATTGGGTATTTAATTGAAGTGGATGAAGGTCTCAAAAGCTGTTACATGAGAGTTCAGTGGAGTTAATGGTGGACAAGCCTCTTATGAACGGAATGGTACAGTAAAGAGGATGGGGGGTAGATCATGGATCAATTTTAAATATGAAAGGATCTCGGTTTTTATACTATAACTGTGGCAGACTGAACCACACTGAGAAACGGTGCAAATTGGCAATGAGCAGTCCCTGAGAAACTGCTTTTGGACCATGCATGAAAGCTGGATAAGGGAAAGGAGTATGGCAAAGAATTAAAGAAAACAAGAATTTTGTTGAGTAGGACTGGAATTCTGTTAAGAAGCGGGGCAGCGTTGCTGAACCTGTAATTTTGAATCGAAGTTTTGATAAGGAGCCATGAGAGGCAACTTATAGCAGGAAGATACATAATGAAGCTATGAGGGCAGGGAATGAAGAGGGGAATTGTTCTACCGTTTTGACTTAGGACAACATAAATGTGGAAGAGGAAAATTGTGCAGGAGATTGCAGGAGACCCCCTGAAGTATAATCAGTCCATCGAAGTGGAAGAATGGGAGGGGAATGAGGGGAAAAACAACAATGTGGTAAAAGCAGGACTGTCCATGGAGGATTGCACCGACAGAAAGCCAAATCAGACAGATTCGTAGGACAGCAAACAGAGGAGCAAACTCATTAGCTCAATGGGCTAGGCTGAGAATGTATCCTAGTAATAATGGGATGGATGTCATCACTACCATTTCCCTCTTTCTAGCATTTTGGGCTCTGATAGACAGGGATGTAATGCTGCGAATGACTCCGTATATGCATCTCTTCTCGTGCTTTGACTTGTGCGTCCTTGCTGGTCTGTACTGTGATCACATCACCTTCGATCTTGCATCCACCCTGCGCTCAATGGACGTCAAGGAACACTGACTCCATATCAGAATAGCATAAAATGATACGATACAAGTGAACTACTGCCCGTCAACTATTTCGGTGAACATGGATCTCTTACCGAGCCATTACCATAATTCAACCTACACACATTTTGTAATATTTAACTGTCGCGTCACAAAATTTCAACTAGGAAACATGAGAAGATTTCAGGGTCATTATTCATTGTACTAGAATGTGTATAGTTTTCCCTTTTTCTATTAGAAGAAATATGATCACGGGACATTGTTGCCGTATTTATGGGGATTCTTGGATCAATTTGCTTGGTTTATACTCAACAATCGGCAACTTGATTTTCCGTCGTGCGCACCATCCGATTGCTCAGTTTAAATTTAAGTTATGTCAATTAACTAAAAGATAAAATCATATGCCTTAATTTAATGCTATCTAAATCTTAGTTAATAGCAGAAAATATAGAACGGAACCATGATCAATTAGCATCTCTCTCCTATTATTTTAAGATAAAATTATAGGGAGCAGAGGTCAATTTGATCCAGTCGGACCGTGGGACCCACGGAACACCGGCTCTCGAAATCAACTTTGACCCGGGACGACGATTAACATTGACCGTGGATGAGGTCAAAATGCCCTAACGTTCTGAGCGTTCGGTCGACACAAGAAATCAGTAACATAGAAGCCAAGCAACTTCAATTAATGCGTGGCGATGATGTATTGTATGATTCTTCTAAGCACCAAGTCCAGTCTTGCCCGTAGTCACCGAGCACTCAGAATTGAGAGTGTAAATTATTTTACACTTGATTCAGTCGTTCTATAAATAAAAGATAAAATTCTTATAATGAAATTAGAGTAAAAAGAAGATAACAGATATGCAAATCCCATTCGAAATTGAAAGTATAGTATACCCAACTTTTTTCAACGATTAAAAACGCGTGGGGCCGAGAGGCCGGTAGGGTCGGGATTTCGTATTCAAGACCTATGCTGAAGCTGAACCGCAGGTTGACTCCGTCTCTTGTTCTAGAAGGCCTTGAATTTTATATCCTCTATATTAGAATAATAATTTAATTAATGCTTTACCGCTAATTGCGGCATTTTTGCATGTGGGTCAATATTAATAATAATATTGTTCCTGTTTAAGTAGAGAGGTACATGTCCCATTAATAACTTAATAATGTTTTTTTATATTATATATATATAATATATTTCTTCCCCCTTAATATTTCTGAATTATTTTGTTGACGTGAGAAATTAGCGACTAAGGAGAGGAAAGAGACAAAAATGGGCTCTAAATTTTTGGGAGGGGCATTTTTAGCGAGAGAGGTAGGGAAGGGGACAAATCAGACCCCGGTCATGCTTACACGCCTCCCTTACTCGAATAAAATAATTACCAGATTCGCTCCGTCATGACCCGGCCCGTTGGAGCCTGTTCCGATCCGATTCCTTTGGGTCGGGCTCCGCAACCGGTGACTGCCGCTGTCGGTCTTCTTCACGAGCAGTAGCATCTCGCTAGAGTCACATGGATAAGCCTAGTCCCTCTCGGACAATAATAGCGTAATAAATTATAATCGGACGGTACTGTAGCGTAATATGGGAAGCATCCGAGGATGAGGGATGGCCCCTTTGGGGCAAATGATGTGATGGGGGCTAATCAACAATCACCGAACCGCCATTGGCACCGACAACTCGACGCGCGATTTTGCGGATCAGCAGCGATGTGTTCGTTTTGGATTAGAGCTTCTCTTGGGCCCCATGGTTTTCCACAGGTGGCTGGCTCATCACTCAAAATTTTAAGATGCAGATATGCTGTTCAAAATGATTTTCAAATTGCACAAACAACCTAGTACAGTAACAGAAGTTTCAGACTTTCAGTGCAGAAAGATGCAGGTTTAAATCAAAAGCTGGAATGTGGTTGGTCGGTAAGACCTTTCTTTAAGCAAAAATTAACAACTAGAGGGAGGATCACGATCCCAACTAAAATTACAGACCTTCAATAGGTTGAAAAGGATCCTCCTCACCCCATCGGAGGAAGCAGAAGCTACTTGGTGAATTCTTCGTTGATGGAGCATCCCAGTTATACGACCTGTCAACAGTGGAGCAAATGGTCAGAAAAATATGCTATATCAATGGTCCGCAGAATATGTAAAGAGCTCTTGAGATCAAGCATGCAAAGAAATGTATATACACCCCGGTCGGCTTCACAGAGCAGTATTTCCAAGAATGTTCTTGTCGCTCGCTCTTATTCAGAGAAAAAGAACAAAATTTCAGCTGAAATTGCTCTTAAATTCCCTGATTGCCTTCAGATTCCAATGATGGACTGCACGCCTGAGTTATTGTCACGTGATCCTGCAAGAACTGTAGATCAGCAATAAGAACTTCCAAGCTCGCTTTAGCATTCTGTAGATTCTCTTTGTAGAAGGCCTGTCGCCTGTACCAATATATCATCGTCCAATGACAAGTACAGTAATTTCTCCACAGAGAGAATCCTTGCGGTTGCAGAAGCAAAACGTAGGGTTACACCTCCTGATATATACATTTCTTTACACCTCACAGAGCAAACACTTAGCCCATATCCCCAATATGCCAGCACGGTAATATATACCTTCTGATACTTCGAAATAACAGCTAAGAGATCCAGTGACAAAGATGAGCTCGACCATCTTCATTTTCATTAGACTTGGGAACGTACAAACTAGCTTTAGCGGTTCCTGTGTCTTGAAATGAACTGGGCCACGAAGCCCAATCTGAACTGTGCTGATTCAGATGTTATTGAAGTTCACTTCCTCCTTATTGCCATTTAATTTAATGCCCACTCCATCAATATGCTCACGAAGTCATTCGTGACAGTCTCAGTACGGTGACAATAAATATCTCTGGGCCGCATATCCTTTTACCAAGAAATTTCTACTGAAATATTATAAATAAAAAAATTATGTAATCGGGAGAATTTCACCGATTAGTACATTGAATTCGCTAGAATGTAAATTGACCAAGTGCGGTTAGATTATAGTTTTTAAAATTAAATCAGCATGAATAATTCAATTAATTCAACCCAAAACCAGTGGTTCACCCAATTAAGTTTTCTAAATTAATCCAATTATCTTATAAATAAGTCAACTCTATTTAAATCACCCGATTTTTACTCAAACCAATAAATACAATTAAACCATGGGAAGAACCGATGACTTAAAATAAAATAAAAACGAAAACCCTATTGAATTGCATCATGACATCGTCAATCCATGTCTCCTCTTTCAGTTTCAGCCGCTTATGGATGATGATGATGATGACGGTGAAGGAAGAAGCCGCGCGTTAGAACTTCCTTTGATTCGCATGAAGTTTTTAATCGTGATACCAAAATAATAAATTAAGATACAATAATTGATTTTTGTATGAAATGGAGTATTTGAAATACTTATTAATGGATAATTTTAGTTTTAATTACTATTTTATTTTTAATCATAATTTCTCACTTATTTTATTATTAAACTTACATTATATAACAATTATATTAAAAAATTATGATTAGTATTATTTATTAATTATACGTGCAATTCATTAAATTTTTATACCCCATATAAATTCATACATTAACTTATGTACAGTTTTAAAAATTATGGGATAGATTTCTAGAGATATCTCCGGTGGTTGCAATAAAAAAAAAGCTTCTACAAAATTTTAATTGTTCTGATTTTTCATAATTTTCTTTATTTTTTTAAAAACATTTAAGGATTTCAGGAAGTGAACGGTGCAAATAGGAAACGAATTAAGTGGATAATATATGGATCATGAGAGAAGAAATCAATCACGTGCGTCAATTTCTTTTTTATTTTCTCTTATATAACTTAATTGTAACTTGAAATTAATCTACGAGATTATTAAAAAAATTCCAGTTAACTCATTCAACCTGAGATTCAGTTCTTATATCACTTAATTAGAAGTTTAAGGAGGGAAATATTAGTTTAATTCTAAATTAATTTTCTGGTAAGTTAAGATTTAAGGATAAATAATTTTTAACGTGCATCAATTTCTGTTGCTATTGAAGGGTATGAAAAATATAAAAATTTCAGAATTTCGCATATATTCTCTTCGGTGATTTTTCGGAACATTGTTACTATTAGTCAGTTAAAACTGATCCGATTGATTAAATTAATCGAATTATTTTAGATGCACAGAAAACCCAACATATCTATTTATACGCAATCACAAGAGGAGGGATCAAATTCTGCCCTACATCGTGTAAAATGAAGGACAGCTGAGTTGGAAGGCGGAATCCATAGATACGCACCGTCCAGTCCCGCTACGGTTGGCCTCTCTCGGGACTGGCAAGGTTGGTAGACAGTGATGGGAGGTGTATAATTAATTTAGCAAGATATGGTTCTTTCCCCCTAAGTCACGTTCATGGATCTCTCGCATCTCGTAATCAGCAAATCGCCTCGATAGAAACGGTTTAGGTATGGTAAGTGGTACAGCTAGGGAAACAGCGGAAAACATGCCAGTCTCCACGTTCTCTGAGAAAGTAAATAGAAGAAAAAGATTCATGGTAGGTGGAGAGAGCGGTTTGGTGTAAATTTCTTTATGATTTTTTTTAAAATTTTCTTTTCAATCTCATCATTCTTTTAAACCAATAAATCTCTTCTTCTGGGCTGGGCTGTTCCCCGTTGCGAGTATCACTTATTCGTTCCATTTTCCAACGCCAACACGCTTGGAAAACAGGTTTGCATTTTCTGTCAATTGACAACTGGTAAGTAATAAACGACAATACGACATCTTCTCAAGTGATAGGAAAATACAGCTGTTAGCGGTCACACGCGACCGTCTGGGGAAAAGTTTTGCCACTTAATCGGCTGACAAGAGTGGACAAAATTCTCTTCTGTCCTGTTCTGGAAAACAGAAAACATGTTTTCTCATCTCTCAGATCCTGCTCCGGTGGAAATTTTGCGCTATGGGAAAACTCAAAGCCCTTTCTCGGTTTTCACTTTTCCTGATTAAACGATGCCGGCGTTGACCGAGGACGACTGATTCGCTAGGCGACGTCGTCGATGGCCAAGACCTTGAGGAGGCCCTCGTAGTTGACCCCGCCGGCCTCATCCCCGCCGCCCAGCCGGATCATGGCGGTGATCTCCTCGTCGCTGGCTCCGATCCCGGCCAACTCCATGAAGCTCCTCAGGTCCTTCCGGCAAAGCTTCCCGTCGCCGTCCTTGTCCATAACGCTGAAGGCGTCCTCCATCACGCTCCTGACGCCATTGACGCTGTTTTCGCTGTTCCTCCTTCCCTTGGAGCTCTCCCTAACACCGTCCAGGACTCGCTCGAACTCCTCGTACTCGACGTACCCGTCCTTGTTGGAGTCCGCGACGGTTATCATCGTCCCGATGAGGTCGTCCTCGCCACCTGCTCCGTGGATCCCGGAGTAGAATGTGCGGAGGTCGTCGTGGCTGATCTTCCCGTCGCGGTCAGCATCAAGAACCTCGAACGCCGGCCTGAGGTCGGCCTGTCTGGTCGGCAGCGGTCTTCCCGATGGACACATCGGAAATAAAAACGCCTCGTTGGGTCCTCCTCCAATCGATCGCCGGCGAGGGTTGTCTCTGATATGTCTTTTAGGAACACATGAGCGACCGGTCCTTTATATATATATATATGTGACAGTGCACGTGGGGCCCACGAAGTTAGGGGCCACTGATTGGTTCGGTTGCGTAGTATGACGTTGTCTTTTTTTTTCCCCTCATTTTCTTCAATTTCCCTTTTTTTTGGTCGCATCTTCAATTTTCTTTCTTATAGGAAGAAAATCATTTTTCGATATTTGGAATTTACGATTTATATCCGACTATTCCTAACAGAGGATATGTTGGACACCACATGATTTAATAGTATTGTCCTCAATTTTGTCACAATTAAATAATTTAGGTTTAACAGTGCAATACGACTACTTAAGTAATGCAGCACGATAGTTCCTCTCCTTGGGCAGCACGTTTTCGGTGGGAGGAAATGTCACCCCCCCACGGTCCAGCGCCACGTGTGGAATTTTAGACGTCAGCAGTGACGTCACCGGTCAAAACTGTCGGTCGCCTTCTGGAGTTTCCCCTGTCCGGGGTGAATGGGGCCGTCTGGTCGGACTTGCAGACGAGGCATTTACCCTTTGGACCTTCTGAGTTCCTCTCTCTTAATCGTAGGAATGAGGCCTCTGGATGTTCGGTAGGTCACAAATTCTCCAGAGGAATCACCGTGAGATGAGAAACGTGATGGAACTGAAGCTGCAGGATTTGCAATCGATCAGTGGAACGTGAGATAAGCTGGGTTTACGATGAACAGTGACCCATGAACTGTAACCCCTCCTGGATTACATAAAATTTCTCACCGTAATCAAATCAGGATTTAGCCTAGCCATGCCCTACAAGATGCCCTTGAGACGTCATTGCTTGCACTGATTGATTGGATCGCTGACTCTGGTGTCTAAATCAATGCAGTGGGACCCATTCCAGCGGAATTAAGCTCCACGAAACGGCCTGCAAATGTGAGGTGGAAATGTGCAAATAACACTTCCAGCTGTTCTGCAATGGACCGTAGATGCCACCTGCAGGATTTAATGGCTGATATTATTCAATACCCTTTTTCTTTTTCTTTAGGAAAATCTCCAAGTTTAGATACGACAATATGGAGGAAAATAAAACACTTTGATTGAGAGGGATTTGCCGATTGAATTAGTCATCTCATCTCTCTTTCAAAAAATTAGGTAAGGCAGACAATTAAAAGAGGTCGAGGATTTTTCCCATAGTTTGGTGTAGGATGAAGCTATGTATCAGCTTTATTTTGGTCGGTATAGGGGCAGGTGGTCGAGGAAGGGTCGTAATTATAGTTTTTAAAATCGGACTAGACCGATTATTTCGACTGATTCAATTAAAAAATGATCACTCATCCAATCCACTTTTCAAAATTAATCTAATTGCATTATAAATACGATCAACTTCGATTGGACCGACCGGTTCTCTGTCAGATCGGTAAATCCAATTGAACTGATACAAAATAAATCAACTTAAAATAAAAAAAAATTATTATAACGTACTTATTTTATTTTACTAGATTTATATTTATATTTTGTATTGAATTTGAAGTTAATATAATTGGTATATTAATAATTTTTATTATAAATTATAATATTATATTAATTTATTGATAGTATTATACTATTAATATTATTTATCAAATATACAATTTAACTCGTTAAACTCACTTATAAATCCATAAAAGTATATTTTGACCAATTTTGGATCCGATGCAATTTTAGAAAGGAATCTCTCGCTATAGCAAATTCCTTCCAGCAGTATATGAGATTTCTTCAATTTACCGTCGACATCGTCCCATAAAGATGTTGAATCCTAGCTGGCGGCTATTGCAAGGTGTGGATTCGATGGGATCTGTTGACGTCGAAAAGTTGACATAATACAAATATGATTACTTAAATACATCCCACACTACGAAATTACATTATCTTTCATGAAATTTATGAGTGAGTTAAGGTTATTTGGTATCTTTTTATTAGTAGGTGTGATCTTAAATTTAAATTTTATGAATTGAAATAATTTATACTAAGAGGGACAGACTCGGTTTAAGTTAGATTAGTGAGTGAGTAATATTTTCTAGGTATATACTATTTTATACCCAAGAAAATGTATGTTGGTTGAAGAGATTATTAAAAATAATAATAATAATAATTTTTACTGTTTGGACAATATAATACGTGCCATATATATCCCTTGGTCCCTAGTGGAGTTTGGGTGTGCCACCATCGGATTCAAAGGTCAGAATTAGATGCTGGCATCCGTTCTTTTGATCACTTGTCAACTTGCATTGACTATAATTGCATGGCTAGTTATGTATTGCGGACATAATATTGGCATTTAAATCTCTGCCGTGACCTCGGACTCCCACCGGCAAGTCCACCGGAAGTAGGGAGGCGGTGGGCGCTTCCGGTTTGGCCCATTAGGCATGAGATACGTATGCATCCCTAATGCACCTAGTTTCATGTCGCATTTGAATTGCTGTGCCGTGTCAGGATTGCAGCCTTAAACTTGATTCAGTTGCTCATAGAAATGCCAGTACAATACGTCCCATATCTAAACTGATCGATCTCTTTTGATGTGAGACACGATTGCCGCAACTAGGATAATTAAATGCGTACACACGAACGACCTAGACCCCCACAAAATTTAGTTTCCTGGGAACAAGATTTCCCGGGCCTTTCTATGCCTTCTGCGTGGCCACAATGGGTCCACTGATGTAAAAGTTTTGGATCCGAGTCAAGCCATCATTCGATTTACCCACCGATCTTGCCTCGACAGTGCAGTCCCTTTTGGGGTTGCTGCACGTCGAGAGAGTAAACCACAGAGCCAATGCAACCATGATTGCAGAAGTCTACTGCTCGAATCAAGCTGTTCGGTATGGCTCGAAACATCTCTTCCCCTCCATTACGAGGCCTCCTAGCCAGGCCGCTTTCTGATCACTGTGTTGAGTGAGGAACCCATTCGAACATGACGATTGGGGATGAGAGAATATGTTTCGTCAACCCGAATGATTCCGAAGAAAGGACCCGAGGAATCTGATGCATTTTTGGGAATGAATGCCGAATGTAAAGCTCTTAACTTCTACAGGGCTTATTCCTTACCACAGCCGCCATGGAGCGAAGATGCGATTCTGAGCCCAGTGCGGCATCTGTCTAGATCAACAGACAGGGGAGGAGAAGAATATGACCATGAAATTTAACATCAACCCAGCAACACAAACCACAACCACACCCCACCCACATAATAAGAATACCTCTGAGAGTTCCGAGCAGGATGCTTGTTGCACTCCAAGGCTGCAGCATCTTATCTTCTCCCTCTCACGTGCATTTCAATGCTGCAGCATCTCATCTCTGCTCATCTTCTAAACTCTAATGTAGTAAGGGCTAAGGAAAGTTAGTTTTCCTGTAGAATTTCTCCAGCCAGGGCTCTGTGGTCGTTTTGTTCTTTTTCCCCTGTATACTGATTCGCATTTACCAAGTTGGGTCTACGCATATTCAGATGCAAAAGCTTGGACATCCAAATACGAAGGTCCCCGCTATTCAATATAACTCCGCGTGTGTGTGGATACATCTGAAACAGATAAAAAGGCCAGTGAAAACCGAACAACCCTTCAAATATACGCCATCGAGCCTGCTAAGGAAGAAGAGCCTGCCCTTCTTTCAGTTTCAGTAACACGGCTTTAACAGAACACTTCAAACATGGAAAGTACAAACTAGGCAATGAGTGAAATTATATTTAAATTGAATTGAATACAAGCAAGTCGTTGTAGTATAGTGGTAAGTATTCCCGCCTGTCACGCGGGTGACCCGGGTTCGATCCCCGGCAACGGCGCTGTTGTCTTTTTTCTTATGTAGCTTTCGAGCACGGGCTATTTACGGCACTGTTCTTTTGGTAGTCTTCAATCTTTTCCAATTTTCCCGTTTTCACCCCTTTCCCCCTTTTAATTAGTCATGGTATTTATTAGTCCTCGGTTGACTATATATATATATTCTTTTTATTTATTTATCATAACTTCATTAGTCATTCACCGTTCTTCCTGAGTAGTTCATTCCATTTCTTGATTTTACCTTTGTTCTTCTTGAGATATGAATTCATCTATTATATTTATCAGACGCCTCACAAGTTACAGGTTCAGTGGACTAAGACTAACCGCCTCCCGGCCTCTGTAAGTATTCGTCTTCTCTGCAGCATCTCTCTCCCAGCTTTGCCCTGCTTCTTATTACAACATAATGGAGTACTGCGGGTTCCGTGGAACGCACGGTGGTAGAAAAAAGTGCAACACTTCACATAAATTTCGCAATTTTCTGGTTAAAATATCTTAATATGTCGTGTCTTGTAGGAGCTTGATAGCAAATCAGTCGCATCAATGTTTAACAATTCTGACATCTACAATAAATGGGGTCAGGTAGGAATTAGTAATAGTGTAACTTGACCTCGATTTTTTGAAATTATACATTGTTACATTGATATGGCGAAAGGCCCAAGAGGTTTGATAAGGTCGGGGCAGGGGCGTGGACCCTTTGAATCCAGATGTGCTTTTACTGGGCATTGCCTCGTCTCAGGCCCAGCAAGTTTCGGTCTTCCCTCAGCGGCGCACCGTGACTCACGAGGGGTTTAGCTTGGTGCTCGGAAGCTAAAGAGCTGCAGAGCTCCCTTCTAGCTCGGTTTGCAGTTCCCGGTAGAGCTACGGCTGGGAGTGGCGATGGAGGGCAGAGATGATTCGGCGGCTGAGCGATTGGTGGACTCGAAGGACATGCAGCAGCAGAGCAAGGCCCTGGACAAGCTCACCGACCGTGTCGAAGATCGACAGCTCGACTCCACCCGCGTTCAAGAGGTCCCACTTCTTCATTCCATCCGCTCCAAGCTCTGATTTTTCATTCGCTTTTGTGCTTTGATTAGTGAAATTTCATTCGCCCAAATTGATTTGTATCTGGACTGCTTGTTTTCCTCTATTTTTTTTTGAAGGTATTTCTTTCTCCTGAATTTGTCTGTTCGCATGAGAAACCTGGTTTTGAAGTGGACTAGAAATAAAGTGTATTGATATAATTTAGAGTTAATTTGTCATGGGAGTTAACTTGTATATGTCTGTAGTTTCAGTTCTGATGCTCATGAATTTTCCCAGGCAATGGCATCGATTGCAGCGTCTGCGGAGGCAGATCGCAATGCCATGAGACTCAGGTATCGAGATAATACTCTGGCTGTTCATTTGCCCGCAGCATTGCCCTCTTTTTGCCAACATTTGGTATGGGGAATTATTGCAAAACCTTTTGGGAACAGACTAACTGATTCGTGTTCAATGGAATGAGGTGTCTTGGCTTAAATTGCAGCTTGAGGCAATGCGGAAGTTCCACCAGTAGTAACTTTATGGTTATCATTTCCACACTGTAGCGGGATCTGAGAGTGAATAAACATCTGTCTCCGATCCAGTCTTTAGGTGTTCCGACTTATGTGTTCTCCATGCAACTTTGAATCCCAAATTCCTTAATACCGGGTAGCTCTTCCTTTAATCGCTGTAACAATGATGATGCTGCAAGCATGAACCTATTACCTAGTTAGATCACTGTCTAACGTATGTATCCCAATGTTTGGCACTGCTAGTAATCTCAAAGTCGCGCTCTCCTGGCTATCTGAGACCTACCCCACGTGACAAGATGAAATTATTGTGCCATGCGCTCTATTTTATGTCAAGGAAATCTTTTCTTCTGGAGCTGTTGCTATTCTTCCTTTAAGTTTACTAGAATGGCCCGTGTCCATCTAATCAATACATAATCATGTTTTGACAGGGAGAAAGAACTGGCATCTGTTAAGATCAATGCAGGAGATGTTGACATAATTGCCAATGAACTCGAGGTCTGTTTCTTTGCACATCTCTTCTGTTTAACGAGGCATGTTACATAGGGTGAAAGAACTTACTGCATGATATCCCCCGTGCTTTGTTCATAGTTGGACAAGAAAGTTGCTGAGAGGACGCTTCGCGAGCACAAAGGCGACGCCGTGGCTGCCATCCGTTCTTTGCTCCGGTGAAGACTGCCGGGGTGATTGGGACCTCACGTTTCTTGGGCCCTTTCAATGTTTCCTGAGAAAATACTCGGTACTGTATGTTATCTGAATTCAAATGTCGGTGCACAATTTCGAGGTTTGAGCTTAATAAAACTTGCAGATTGCTCCTGAGAGAATACTGGTAAGGAATTAGCAAATTGATTCGTGTTGTTTAACCAAATTCTCACCGGCTCCTGTTGAAGGAGACAGTATCAGTTTTCACATTGAGCTGAAGGCTGAAAAATCTGACAGGAGAATCACAGATACGTGCGCATGGAAACTCCAGACAAAAGAGTTGGGCTGATCAACTGTATTTACTTTCTCATGGAACTTCTCGAAGCAGTTAATTAATCTTTGTACAGTTCTCAAATCCGAAAGGTACTAAGATTACTCTTTAACTACATGCAACAATAACTAGAGGGACTAATGTTTCAGAAGAGGTGCAATGCTTAATGTGGCAACACTCTGAAGCTACCCGTCTCGAATTGTTCAAACAGTAGAAATTCAACCAGTTCTTCCCAACAGAACAGTCACGGCTTCTGAGAGTGACAGACATTTCCTCTGGCTTCTCTCTGTGAGCTGAATTCGGAACATGGGGCTTCAGACAGGAATTTTCTTATCAAGGTGCAGCCTAGACAAAGACCTACAAGCCAGGTCAATCACAGCCACAATCACCAAGGATCATTAGTGATTGATGGCCGTCATTGAGTGACGTTGAAATGAGTAACTATCTGGATCCTCGCATGATGTTATTCAATAGCCTGATCGGAAACTGCAGGATGATGCTTCCATAAGATCCTCAAGTGATGAAACAATCAAACCAACATCAAGCGCCTAGTGCCCGATGATTTTCTTAGGGCTAATCTCTCTGGGCAGTAGCATCAGCAGAGCGGGAAGCTTGTGACTCTAGGGTATGCTGTCGTTGGAGATCCTTGAGCTTTTCCAGCAATTCCTGGAAGCTTGGTCGGCATTGTGGATCACTGGTTTCAGAATGTTAGAGTTCAGCAATCGAAAATATCAGAAATTGACTAATTGCTAATATCAACAGACTTCAACCATGCTTTTGATGCCACACTGATCAATATCTGGATCATTTGTTCCATGTAAACTATGCGAGGCATATATAAGTTCCAACCCTAAAACATATCGTTTAGCTCTCTGCGCTCAGTATGTCTTCATTGTCCCATGAGACGGTTACACTGCACAAAAGTCCAAGAAAAATGGTTATATTGGTAGAGTAACACTTACTTGTGCCAACAGCTCTCCATTATGGAAGACCATTGATGATCCACATCTTCTGGGATCTGAAGCTTCCGGTTCATAAATCCTACTGCCCCAATCACCTGAAAATGATCCCAATCAAACTCGAATTGTTATTGTTTGAGCAGGGTTACTATCATTGAGAGGCACTAATTTATTATTAGCAATCGAAGTTGAAAAACAAAGCGAGGCTGGGTTTCTGGAGACAGTTGATTATTCTGTGATTGAATTGCTAATATTGTCCCGGTGGCTAAAAAGGATGGTCAAGTGCACATGTATGTGGATTATCGAGATCTAAACAAGGCTTGTCCTAAGGATGACTTCCCACTTCCCCCACATAGAGGCATGTCAAGCATCAAAGAAGAGAAACCCACCATGACATGAAAAGCACGATTACAGTATAGTGATTAGGTTGTACATGGATGGAACATGAATGCTCGTAGTTCTGCAGAATCCTTGCAAAGTTATAGAATCGGTCGAGTATCAATACATTATCATAGTCATCTTAATTTGCTATGTTAGTTTTTTTAATCACGCAAGTTAATAAATATAAGTTTCATGCATAGCTGATTCTGTCATAAAATGATTAATTCATTCACTAAACTTATACTTGGAAATTTTAGCAGATTGAAATCATTTATGGTGCGAGCCAATGTCACTAGTGAGCAAGAGATCCAACTGCTATACTTCTCTTCCAAAATAAGAAAAGGCAAATGGTTTTATAATATGTGATAGAAAAGCTCACCTGCATCGGGTTGAGATTATCCCAGGGGATCTTCTCAGTTGTAAGCTCCCACATTATCACTCCAAAGCTGTAGACATCGGATCTGGATTTACCAAGAAATTTAGAAAACAAATCTTGTCAATGGATCAGTCACACTAAAAAATCCCAAGGGGTCTAAAGGATGAAGGCATACTTCTCATCCGAGGGCTCATTACGAAGAACTTCAGGGGCCATCCACTGAGGCTGTATGATAAGTGTGACAAGATTGAGTAGATGCAAGGTGTCAGAAACATGAGAACAAGACATCATCGCTATAGGTGTACCGTTCCCTTCCCAGTTTTGGTTGTAAGAAATGTTTCACGTTTGAAACGGGACAGACCAAAATCAGCAACCTAAGAAATCGGCACAGTTAGATGGATATTGACTTACACCACCAACTGGGATGGAAATCAAACGTTTGAATGAAGGAAAAGAGCCAAGTTTTGGCAAGAAAAAATCCTTGGAGCAAAGTCGATCTTTGCAGGAAAAAGGAAATGTTCAAATAGTCGTTTGTTTTACCTTCACATTCAAGTTTTTGTCCACTAATAAATTTGAGGACTTCAAATCACGGTGAATGATGGGTGGGTTGCAATGATGCAGATAATTCATGCCTCTCGCCTGCAAAAATATTCAAGAATCATAAATTGCAAAAACTTACTCTGGAAGTGTCTCTCAAATTATAACAGCCACGAGGTTAGCTTACTACAGTAAATTTAAGGGAAATTAACTCATCCACTAACTCCACCTATTCTTCAATTTAATCACAAGCTTTTATCTTCTTCAATGAAGAACTTATCTGTCCATATTATACTATCTTTCAGTAAGCTGTCTACGTCAACTTTAATCAGAAGGTCCCATTATAACTCCAAGGGTGGATTGCTACAACATATGAATACAACAGGCATGAAGTGCAGAGAGAATCTCCGGCCAAAAAAAAAAAATAGAGAGGAGAACCAAAATAAAATCTCCTTACAAATGAAAGTTGGATACTCACTATGTCCGAAGCCATATGAATCCGCCTTCTCCAATCGAACTTGCCCGTGTTCCTCCGTAATAAGCGAAATAGACTTCCACTTTATAAAAAAAGAAAAAATGGGGGGGGAGAAATTCATCAGCTCCATAGAACAGGAAATTTCTGGAATAACTCAATAAACCCTGAAGATCGTAACTTCATGCACACTAGTTAGTAATAATGGAAACATTAGCCATATAACTTTAAAATGTAGTTTTAAAAAGGGAAGATTGAAGACAAACCGTGGAAGGAACTCTGTCACTATGCACAGATGCTGGGGAGAGGTCACTGCTCCCATGAAGAGCAAAATATTTGGATGCCGAAGCCTTTTCATCAGGGAGACCTTCACCAATTATTTGAAGACTATGTCAGTCCTAATACATAAATGAAATTAAAGCAGACATGCCAGATATGCAAATGTAGAAGGGAATCACAAGTATCTGCAGTGGAGAAAGAAACCTCTTGTCGGAAAGAAAGTATGACATCATCAGAGTACTCTTGCTGGGAGAACACCTTAACCGCAACATCCTGCAATGACATGAATCTACTTTAAGTCCAGGGATTTAAAAAATAACAACATAATAGATCACAGATTATATAGAACTAATATCACGTCTGATAGTATCTATGCACATACAACCCAGAAGCCCAAAGAAAATCTTGAGGGAGAGCAAAGAACATACTGATCCATACCACAGAGCATGATAGACAGTTCCACAAGAACCTGATACAGGAAGAAAGAAGAAGAAAAATTGACGTAAGATATCACAAGCAACAAAATCGTATCATCATTCTTACTGCTGACTGCAATCAATGAACCAATTGAAGAAATTCAAAGAGTTGGACTGGATTTTCAGTTGAAAAAAGAAAAAGATTGGGATAATCAGCCTCTATCAAACGAAAAGAAATCAGTAGATGAATGTATGACAGGAAAAGAAGATCAGTCCATGATTTTACACGTGCACCCACAGACACACTCAAAAAACTGCAGACAGAGCTCAGTCCTATCTTGAGACATGGTTACCTTGCCCAATCAGTTCTCCAATGGTCAAGTCTTCCCACAAAATCTCATAGTCCATACAATCAGTTTCCATGTCTACCTTATTAATGGCACTGCTGCTAGAGCTACCACAGCTGCTGGCACTGCTTGTGCTGTTAACGTTAAAAGATGACCAAGAACCTGGTGGTTCATTATTCCCAGCGCGGTTACCCTCACCTGTGCAACTTTCTGATTTAGAACCAGAGAAATTTCGCTGCTGGATGGGTTCATTTTCTTGATTACTATGCAACAAAGGCAAGTTGGACTGTGCACTTCTATCTTCGGATTCTTCGCGGTCATTTCCTCTCCACGGCCATGTTAGACCCTTCCTACCAATCCATGCCCCTGCCTTCAAGGAAAGTATCTTGTGAAATGTAGGCTTATCACTCTCATCACCAGAATCTCTTTGGGGATTCCCTGGAAATCTTTCCTCTGACTGACAAGATGCACCAAAAGAAGATAGAAGTGTGTCTCCCCTGGGTGTACTAGCTCCACTTGAAGCAGCATCGTCCTTATGGTCATCAGAAACCGCATGATCTGTCTGTGGAGCATCAGCAATCTCACTTTCACGGTCCACAGTATTCTCTCCTGACCGAATCTTTGACTTCACTTTATTGCTCACCTTGGAGGCCTGTTTGAAAGAGTCTAATAAACCTCTGCAGAAGTCAAATCAGCCGACACTAGAACATTGCAAGTGAATACTTACCAAATTAGATATTTTAGAGGCAATTGCAGTTTGAAGAGGTTGCTGAGAATCAAGACCAAGTTTGGCAGTAGCAGTGCTTCTAAGACGACTAAGGCTGGTATTGGCTTCAGTTTGTCTCAAAGCAGGTGCTGAAATCCTCACTTCATGGAAAGACCTTGAATCACTGGAGACACAAATTATCCCAACCAAAGAATTGTTATCACCATAAAAGGGAGTATTTGTAGCAACTGCCAGAAATCTTTCCCCCATCTTATTTTTGACAGGGATCTGTCCAGTCCAATGCTCCCCCCTCATCACACGATTCACAATACTGTTAGCTATATCAAAGTCCTGGGGATCAATTACAAGCTCAATAGAATCCTTCCCGAGGGCTTCTGCAGCAGAATAACCATATAAGTTTTCAGCAGTTCGGTTCCTGCAAAATTAGAATTTGACAAGAGGTAACAATCAAACCAGTGGAAGAAAATGTACAGAATACAATTCCAGCTATAGTGAATTTAAATGCTCGAGAAAAGGAAACCATGGAAAACCCAACATCGCAGTCACAGTGTCCACATCATTTTCACACCAAGAAAAGTCAACCACAAACTACGTGCAATAACTTCCACGAGCACTACATCACAAATATATCTCTTGGACAAAAGGCAAACCGCATCACGAGGGAAACAGTGAAAAACCAAGATCAGACGTTCTTTAGGATTCAGAAAAAGGCAAACAACAAGCCATCACTCACCAGTAAATTATGCGACCATTGAGATCAAATATATGGACAGATTGCCCCAAAGACTGCAAAATATTCAAAGACTGCTTGTCGGCGAAATTAGTCGCCGCCTGACAACCGCCATCACCGCCAACATCATTTGTAGGATAGGGGCAGCGGCTCTCTCTTTGCAGAGGCGAGGAGTGGCGGAACGACTCTGAACCCTGCCGCAATGCTGAACGAGCCTCAAGTCTAGCTCCGCCGCTCCTCCGCCGCGTAGACGCGGCAAACCTCGTCCGTTCCGGCGACATCGAGTGTGACCTCCGACGGGCATGCTGGAAGGACAATGAATCGGACAGTCTGAGCCTGGACATTTCCTGATTGAGCTGAGCCTGGCCAGCTTCGAGCTCCTGGATCTTCTTCAGGAGCTCCGCCGGCGGGGTCTCCATCTCTTCTGGAGTGTTAAGGCAAGCCGAATCGGAGCTCTCCACAATCGACAATCACTAAAATGCTATGGGGGGGGAGCCGTGCGACTGATCCGGTGAAGCCTCTGACACTGACGTGGATCAAATCCCACGAGCTGTTCTCATGACTCAATGAGTGGTGAAGGAAGTAGAGCTCGAAAACGCGACAAATTAGGTCTCAGAGGAAGGTGGGTGAGAGGATAAGAAGAGAAGAGATGAGCTGAGATTCATTGACGGTTCCCCCTCCGAATCCTCGCTTTTCCCTTTCAGCTGCCAAGCTTGCATATCTGAATCACCACAAGCAACCACACGACGCCGTCGTTTTCCACCGAAAGCGAGCGCAGTCCAATTTTGCCCAACGATACATAGAGGTAACAAATCGGTGATTCTAATACTTTGATAATCTTGTGTAATTATAATTTATTTATAATTATAAGTAAATTTATAAGTAAAAATTTTGTATATCTTTTAATAGTATCTACTCATTTATTAAATTTTTTTAAAATATTTATAATTAGATTATCATGCAATATAACTCAAAAATCATCGGGCAAACACACCCAATAAAATATATCTAAGTCGTGCCGACACTAACAATACTAACTCAGCAAGGTGAGAAGGAGATCGAGGGATTGTACTGATCAAGTTCTTTCTCTCTCTTCTGCTACATATATATATATATACATACATATATATTATATATCTCCAACATCTCACCTAATCTTCCGCCAGATAAAGTTTTTTCCTTTTACGTTCTTTGCTTTGGTTTAAGAATTGGTAATCGGTCCGCCCTCATGAAAGTCAGGGCCTTTGTCTCTCTTCCCTGCCCATTAATGGCATTTTTCTTTCTTTTTTCTTTTTTTTATACAATGGCGGTTCTGTGGGCCACTATATCCCTTTACTTCTTCGTCTCATATATTTAATGCAAGAAATGCTTACATTATCTTGCCACCTTGACGATTCAAATATTTAATTATTTTTTATTAATTTAATTTATAATAAAAATAATTATTAATTTTTCTTATGTGACAACATCTAATGTGTCTAATGAGACATCATCAGCAGTCACGCAACATTTTTGAATGGAAAAATTGATGATTGGATAAATTTTGCGATAAAGAGATCATGACCCTAACGATTAGTACGATAAAATATTTACGATAGAATTATAGATTTACATTAATTTTTAAAATCGAGATTGGAAATTATATAGGCGTGAAATAAAGCATCCTCAATTGTATCAGTGTGTTAAATTTGATCTTTTAAAACGGAAATTATGCTCAAACATCGAGAAATTGAGAAATCACTAGGAGGTGTACGACAATAATTAGGGGGAATTGCGAAAATTAAAATTTCCAGGAAAATAATTAAAGAAATTTAATTCTATATTAATTTTAACATAAAATTGATTATGATATCTCATTATCATTAACTCCTTCGACAAACATGAGTCGTAATTTTACTATACATTCATTAGAATCTCGACTTTTCCATATGGCGGCTGTAACTTAAGGGGGCTGTCCGCTGGTCCATACACACTTGCATTGTTTTCCACCCAAAAAAGGAGAAAAACCAAAGGGGAAAAATAGGTTCCGACCTAAAAGAAGTTCACACTCTAGTTGGATGCGCAATCCACAGGCCTCTAATAAATTAATGAATTCATTGGATGGGTGTATAGTGACGTGTTAATCGGGTGTTTTAATTCACTTTAAAATGGGCATCAATGGCTGGTCTCAATTATGGTTTTATTTGTTAAGTATGATATATTAATTAGGTTACGATGCACAATTTAGGAAATCATAAATTAGTCAAATGTAGGTCTAAGTAGGTGAATTCACAATTTCATATTGATTTGAAATGTCAATAGTAACCACTTTTTCTTCTTTTTTTAATAATTGATAGTTGGTTCTAAGGATTTCAGTTATTTGAGCCAATTATTGTTTGGGATTAGTTTTTGAACGGTTCTTGACAGGTCTAATAAGAAAACATGCCGAGTCAATTCTAATTCAATAGTCATATTTCTTGAACTTACATTATAACTGATCCTTTTAACCCCTAAAAAGTTACCACGACTGATTTAGAGGTGATTCGAATTTCTTCTAAACCATACTGATTTGTTTGATATCACTAATGTATTACATAGCAAGCGAAGTGGAGCGGCGTGTTAATCCCCCGGGGGCCGTTTTCTTTTTCACGTCGGTAGCCTTTTCTGTATGGCGGTCCCGACCCCACGAGATTATCTTTATTTATTTATTATAATTTAATGGAGAAAAAAAAGGGATTACAGGGAATCTTTCCAGTGAAATTACACATCTGCCAGGCTCTGCGCGATCCAGGAGGGAACACTGCTTGCTCCGCGAACTCAACGCAGCGGGGTGAAGAGGATTTTTCTACGGAGTAGTTTATGCAGTTGAGCATGCATCATCCGTCTGCAGATAATTCGATTATTGAATTTTAATTTGACAATATATGGTCCAACAATATATTATTGATCATGTGTCTCTGCTATCTAATTAGTCAACCCAATTAAGTGATATAATTAAGTTTATATAATAGGGTTGAACAGATAATCTGCAAAGTGTAGGGATCAATATGCAGAAATCATAAAGTGATTTCTAATTTCTATGATTGGTAAAATTATAAATTAATAAACTAAATACACTTATGTGTAATTTGTGGTTGTGGTCCGTAGGACGTATGATAAAATCGACCCTTTTGATACCCCATCGGTCAACGAGAGTCAGAGCGAATCCCACGTCATCTGAAAGATTTTTCGTACAATTCTAGAAGATCCATATCTGGTCAATCACACGAGTTTCATCTATGAATTTAGGTACACTTTCGTTTATATTTAAGTATTCTATTTGATTTCAACACGTATGATCTTGAAGTTATTTGAATTAAAAAAAACCATCACCAATTTTACAGGTTTCGAGCACGCGAGCCCACCTCGCTTCTTCATCCGTTTAAGAAGCTAATCAGAGCATGCCATCACATCCTAGCTGAGGATTCAATCGTCTTGGAATATTTCTCGACAATTCTTTCATCTTTAACTTCGATTCCAGTCCCTGTAGTTTCCTGGAAAATCCCCGTTATTTGATGATTTTCAGTGGTCCGATGGACGCCATGGGAAGCTCAAGGACGGTGATGAAACAGCATCTCTTCGATTCTCTGAGTGCATTGGACTTTGCCCTCCATGAGCTCAAGGATTGTTATGATACAGGTTTTACATGGAGCATCAAGGAAAATTACAGGATGACAGAACTTTAGAACCATAATTTTTAAAATCGGACCGGGCCGAGAACCGGTATAGGTATGGGTTCATAGGTTTATGGGTCGGACCGGGAGTTTAATGGATTGAACCGCATATTTAATAAATAATATTATTAATATAATATTATAATTTGAATATGATTTATAACAAAAAAATATTAATATAATTATTATATTAAATATAAATATAAGTTTATTAAATAAAATATGTATATTATAATAGGTTTTTATTTTTTGCTTTTAATTTTAAGTCGACCGATTTTCTCAGGGGTTCAATTAGATTCACCGGTCGGAATGGGAACTAGCCGGTTCAATTAGAATTTTTCTCTTTGAATGTGCAATTAGATTTTCTGAAGGAACCGGACTGAATGAGTGATCAATTCCCAATCGAATCGACTGGTCCGGTCAGTTTTTAAAACTATATTTGAAACCACTCGTAGGTTTTTATTTTTTATTTTATTTTTACTGGGATTAGAAAATGAAATTATACTCAACTAAATCCGTTCAGGTCGGGTGAGATGGAAATATCCAAACCTCAGCTGCGATATTATACGAACCAACATTAGGCTGCCACGTCTGCGTTTGAACGCTGCCTTGGATCAAATGGAATGAGCCAACCAAAAGTTCGTGTGACGTGGCCTGTCTACCGCCAGTGGCTTCCACAAAGCCCATTTACTTTTCTGCCCTTCCATATTTTTGCCGCTCACCCCCGGAAATTCTAGTATCTACCCACGACAATTAAAATGCTGCCGCTACTACTAATAATAATAAATGCAAGCGAGGAAGGGTAAAGTAGTACTTTCATCACCTCACCCCCACACCCCGCCCCCGGTTGCCCGCCACACATTCCCTCCCAGAGGAAGGAAATGGAGTTCAGTTGCATCCGTTAAACGGAAAACCGAGCAGAGAGATGAACGTTCTCTCAGCTCCGGCTTCCACCTCCCCTTCTCAGACGAGCTTCCCTCTCTTCACTCCCTCCCAGAACCCTAACCCTCACTCCAAGTCCAGCTGCCCTTTTCCCCTGAAATCCCACTCCCTGTCGCCTCCATGCTTCGCCAAGCAGCAGTCTTCCTCCCCCGTGCTGGAGCAGGCTCCGCCTCCGCTGCCGGAGCTATCGCCCGGTTCGAACGGCAGAGTCCCGGAGATAGATACGCCGGACGAGGTGCTCGTTGTCCGACGGCCAGTGATGGAGCTCCCGGACGATGAAGAGCCTGACGGCAGGGAGGGCAGTGATGAAGCGGGAGAATATGGGTCCTCTGCTCTCGATGCGGGGCTCTCAGAGTTTGCCAAGAAGATGCCAATGTTCGAGCCCGAGAGGGTGAGCCCGGGAAGCTCTGAGGAGAAGCCACTGGCAGTGAATTTGGACTTGGCGTTGTATCGGGCGAAAGTTCTGACGAGGAATTATAAGTATGAAGAAGCCCGGAGGATACTTGAGAAGGTACGTACAGTCGATCCCTGAGAACGCGTTCTGATTTGTAGTTATTATTGTCTTGTTATCCATTTGTAGAAAGTGTTTACTTTTAGTTCATCAGCGAAGCGCACATATGATCCCAACAATCGACATTCGTTTGTCATACCGAAATTCCAGGAATCATCCCCGTAATGCTTATTTTACTCTTATGTGTGAATGGGTAGAGAAATGTATTGATTTGAAATTTGGTTCCTCTGAGACGCTTCTGTAGTTCTCTCCATTGTGCTTCTGGTAATTTGGACTTGTTCTTCATGTAAAGTGTATATATTATTGGCCGGAAGATGGGCGGGCCTATGTAGCATTAGGGAAGCTATTCAGCAAGCAATCGAGAATGGAGGATGCACGAGCAGTCTATGAAAAGGGCTGCCAAGCGACTCAGGGAGAAAATCCCTACATTTGGCAGGCAAGTATTCCTCTCTGCTGATGCCGAATCAAATTGGCAAAATTTATGGAAAGCGGTCTTGCTGCTGATGCTGAATTTCCTCTATTGGAGCATTTCACATCCTTCAAGTCCTTTCTATTGATGATTCAATTTTTCTCCCTGGTCAGTGTTGGGCTGTCTTGGAGAACAAGATGGGAAATGTAAGGAGAGCAAGGGAATTGTTTGATGCTGCCACAGTTGCTGATAAGAAACATATTGCTGCCTGGCATGGGTGGGCTGTTCTAGAGCTCAAGCAAGGGAACATTAAAAAGGCGAGACATTTACTCGCAAAAGGCCTCAAGTACTGTGGTGGGAATGAGTATATATATCAAACACTTGCACTTTTAGAAGTCAAGTCTAATCGGTATGAGCAAGCGAGATACTTGTTCAAGCAGGCCAGTAAGTGCAATCCCAAGAGCTGTGCCAGTTGGCTTGTAAGTTTTCATGTAGTTCTGTTCCTTCTTGATGTGAACTTCTGCTTTTTCTGTGATCTTGTTGATTCTTCTTTGACAATGAAGTTGTGACATTTGTCCAAACAGGCATGGGCACAGTTGGAAATGCAGCAGGAGAACAATGGAGCTGCAAGACTACTGTTTGAGGTTATCTCTAGTTGCT
Organism: Sonneratia caseolaris; assembly: GCA_900006705.1. Taxonomy (NCBI): domain Eukaryota; kingdom Viridiplantae; phylum Streptophyta; class Magnoliopsida; order Myrtales; family Lythraceae; genus Sonneratia; species Sonneratia caseolaris. The sequence continues at coordinate 3,324,949 of CXYZ01012692.1, forward strand.
GATTGTCGTTCAAATTTCAGAAATGGAAAAATCGTCCTCACTCTCTGTTTCCTTCTCTTTCGAATTGCTAGAAAGCAGTTCAAGCGAGCCCCAAAAACAGGTTTGCTTGGCATGTGTGGGGATTGTTTGAGCTGAATATGGGCAACATAGAGAAGGCGAGGAAGCTTCTGAAAATTGGCCACATCCTTAATCCACGGGACCCTGTTCTCCTTCAGTCTCTTGGATTACTGGAATATAAGCATTCGACTGCAAATGTTTCTCGGGTTTTATTCAGAAAGGCATCAGAATTGGATCCTAAGCATCAACCAGTGTGGATTGTAAGATTCCTCTTCCCACGTATAAAACTCATGCAGCAAATTTTGTTTAGTTTATATCCCGTGGCAGACAAATGCTTCAGTTATCTTGCTATCCCATTAACAAACCATTAGATTTTTCTAAAAGTTCAAGTGTTTCAGGCTTGGGGATGGATGGAGTGGAAAGAAGGGAACTTATCAACAGCTAGGAAACTATATCAGAAGGCACTGGCAATTGACACAACCAGTGAAAGTGCTGCCCGATGTCTCCAGGTACAAAATAACCCATTTATGCCCCTTTTTTTATTTACTTATGTAGACCTTATCATTCACAGCATAGTGTGTAATTCGTACTTCTTTTAGGCTTGGGGGGTTTTAGAGCAGAGGGTTGGTAATATGTCAGCAGCTCGAAGATTATTCAGGTCCTCTCTAAACATAAATTCTCAGAGCTATGTGACATGGATGACATGGGCATCCTTGGAGGAGGAGCAAGGGAATTCCATTCGGGCAGAGGAAATTCGAAACCTTTACTTCCAGCAGGTTAGTGGTCCCATGATCCAAATCAATCCTTTTTCCAGCTCGGCCATAACCCGAGGTAATTTTTTCAGTAATATCAGTGGTTTATTCCATTGTGTAAGAACAGACACCTAATTTAGCCTTAAAAAAAACAGATATCTTAATATGATTCAGCATCTCCAGACCACAAAAAATTTAGGTATTTGCAAAATTCTTGGAAAACAGTGGAAGGAATAAAGGGTGTTGGATTTATTACGAGATGAGATTCAGCATACAGAATGTTAAGTAAAATGCAATGGCAAAATTTTATTTCCTCTCTTTCACTATTATTTCTTGAAAAGGACAGAATGGTCAATCAAAAAGAAGACTCGTGTGCCAGAGCTAAATTCAGCTTTGTTATGGGTAAACCTCTTCCTTATTAGTGGGGCTTCTGAGTCTACTGCCGTAAAGGGCAGTCACAGGTGGGTATGTATCTGGACACAAAGAAGCAGATTCTTTGAGCCAAGGGAGGTCTCGTGCTTTGTCATTGCATATCTGTGATGGTATTTGAGTCCGTGCTTCTATGCTGCAGCGTACTGAGGTTGTGGATGATGCGTCATGGGTTATGGGATTCTTGGACATCATCGATCCAGCACTGGACAGCATCAAGAGGCTGCTTAACTTGGATCAGAAATCCCGCAAGCCATACGACACATCAAGAAACATTCTGGGAGCTAACGAGGAAATTATGGCCAGGGAATCTAATCTCTCTGGGAAAGAGATGGAGAGTGAGAGCGGGTTCAATTTGGACGCTTTTGTGAGGGTGAAACTGTCTCTGGAGCCGACTGAATTGGACGATCTGATGACTGCATCTCTGGCTTCTCGACCCAAGGGAACTCAGTCTCGGAGGAGAGTGTGGAGACCAGAGAACAGACCTGAATTAACGGTTTGAAGCTGGGGAAAACTTCTACACATATTTGTATATATTGTTTGGCTTCCATTGGAAGGAACCTATGCTACCATGAAAGATATCCTGTACACTGGGAATTTGTACATTCCAATACCGTGAAATTGGCAAAGCATGCTCAGTGTGCTCTTCTAGATTTAAGCATGTGAAGTTCCTGATTAGATGAGACGTTAAGATAATTAATGGTGGAAGAGGAATGTCGAATGGAAGAGCTTGACGTGTACGGTTTATTGCTTATTCCTCACAAATAGAGCATAAGCATTAACACGGGAATCTGATCAAGTTTCTCTGAGGATGACGGCCTCTTGTGCCTCCCCCCACTACCTAAGATTAAGATCCATCCATGAAGACAGCACCGTGACTGCTCGACTTGATGAACTTCTTCAGCAACAGAAACATGATTGCCAACACCAGGCCCACAGCGGCCAAGGTGAATATCCGGTCATCCGCCGGTCTCTGGACCCTAGTTTGTTGCTGCTGGTGCAGTGATTGGCTTCCCCTGGCCCTCGGTGGAAGCTCGCGACAAGGCTGTTCTTCCTCCGAGTTGCGATCAGCATCCGGAGGATTTAGCTGAGGCTGCTCATTGACGGTAGGTTCATTCACGAGCCCGTCCACGGATGTAGTTGCCTGTTCCTCCTTCTCAGCATGTGAACTGTCTTCCTTTGGAGTTGAAGAGTCGTTCAATTCTAGAACAGGGCGAGGGGGCACTTTGCTCAGCATATACTCATGAACCTGCAAAAGTGATTGAAAGTCTGTCCTCGTTTGATGTGCTCAAAGCCAAAATAACTAGTTGAACGAGCTAGGAGAGGGTTTTAGACTTATATTTAACTCGTTCAACAGTGGCCATAATCAATAATAATCTATTACTACTCTTCGTAAATCACGTTCACCTGTTCAGGTGTCAGTGAGATATTGCCACATTCCAGCCACAGATTCACCTTGCATTCAGTACAACTTGGGAAACCTTAATCTAAAGATTGAGATAACAAGTTATTTTACTGTGGATGGTATGAGAAGTTCATATTGACAATCTTTCTAGCAAAACTGCCTGGTTGATCGGTCCACATTGGTATAAAGCAGAATATAACTCAGCAACTTAGAGCATAACAGCTAGTAGAAAAAGATTCAATTTCATGGTTTTCTTGGACAGTCCAATGCAGTCTCAGTTTTTTCAATTGCTAATACTGACCAAAATTTTAGGTATAAAGGACTGATGTGGGAAGAAAAAGTGCACGGGAATTAGTTACCTCATCGATGAGCTTTTGACGTTCAGGGGCTCCGAATCTGGGAGCTGCTTCACGGGATTTGATGGCCAGTGCACGCCTTTCTTCCTTCTTGTAGTCCAAAGAGCCCAATGCTCCATTGGGCTCAGTCGGCATAAATGCAATAAGAGCCACAAGAGCAGTCCGCACTGCCAGCAAAAAGAAGAAAATTAGGTAAGGGTGAGACTTCATAGATGTAGAGTTTTGAAACTCCACAAGTATGATTCTGTATTTAAGATCACTTCATTTCTCATCCACTCTGATTAGACATCTCTAAGGTGTTAGCCCACAATTGAGATATATGGGCATTGTCCACAGTAAATTAAGGGAAACATTCTTCCTTCTAGTTTATATTAAAATACTATCCAAATGAGTGCACCTATCGAACAAAGTAGGATTATAGCCCACAATAACTCCTATGCAGTAGCTTAAACCTCTGCTGATATGCAGCAATAATCTGATTTGCTACAGTAGCAGAGTTACCCCTTTATAGATCCACCCAACAAAAAGGTTGGAGCAATTTCTATTTTAATGATTATATTTCCTTTATTAATAATGAATGAGCATACACAACAACTGGACAGAGAAAACATTTAGATACAGTTACGCGTTGCTTAGGGCCTAAGATGCATAGGTATCTCAAACCTTGAAGATGGCCGAGGACTTAATGTGCAAATTGCCTTATGTCAGAGAACATTACCAATAAGTAAGCCCATCAACCAAAATAACAAACAGTGAAATTTACATAAGGTCAAAAACATTCCTTTTCAATTACTGAAACTAGCCATAAAAAGGCATACCTCGGAAGCAAAAGAGCCATGAAATCAAACAGATAAGAATGATATTCCCACTTTTTAAAGAATCACCTACCCATGTTACACCCAACTCAAACATTGGTATTTGCAATAGATGAGAGCTTACCACTCCAAGAAGGCTGCCAATGTTCAGGATGATGATTAGATATGCTCAGACATATCTTGGTTTGAGTTTCAAAGCGACCGTTTGGCTGCAGTCAATGAGAAATCAATATTAGCATGCCTTTTCTATAGAGCAGCTGAACTTGAGAACAGTGAGTCTGTAAGAGGCTTTCGCCGTTCATAAACAAAAGCAAAGAAAAAAATTTATCCATGAAGAGACCAAAACATTACGGTCAACAGCATAAATGACGGGGGCTTGAAGGGGTAATCGGCAGGCAGTTGAATACGGCCATGATAAATTCCACCCTCAAACTCTGAATCACAGGGTCCTCTAATAGCAAACTGCCATTCAAATATATTCTCCTGCAAAGCAAAAACATGAATTCCCATTAAAGTTGCAAATAACAAAAGGATCACCTAACACTCGTACACATTAACAAGAAATCAATACATGCCGAAAGAACAAAGGTTTTAAACATTGTCTACCTCACCACCATGAGCTCTAGATTGCACAATTAAATCACAAATCGAAATCCTAGAGATAGTTACTTAATTATATATATGTTCATGGCTAATTGACCGCATGAAAGTGATAGCGATGAAATTAAGCTAGACATATTGGAAGATAAAACACCACGTAACAATATGATCAGATGAACCAAGATTTAGCTCGGCCAATCTACCAAAGTTAGGCCGAATGCAAATGACTTTCCTAATAACCTGACGAATTAGATGGGTCTCAACTACTCAACTGAAAGACTTTTGGATAATTCCTCTCCTCAGACCCGATCGGACTGAAAATCCGATGGAACAAACACAAATGTCACGCATCTGTGACATACAGACATAAAATACTTCATACGTCAACTGAGCAAAGAAAGCTCAAAACGAACCTCGAGTGGAAGGCTCATGAAATCATCTGAAGGATTAGACTGCATCTCCTTGACCTCCTGGAGAATCCGCTTCACCGCCGGATTCTTCAGATTATATCTGTCCGCCATAAACAGCCGCTATCAAATACTCCGCCACCGCCTCCTGCAACCTCCGATCAGCGGCCTCAAGCACCTCTTTTTCTCTGAATCTTCCTCTCAGTACACACGTCTGGAAGCAAAGATTTTTCGAGATCGGGTAGGATCAGATACAAGGATGAAAGACAAGCAGAGCATTTATAGCCTCACGAAGCTACGGAGAAAGAGGAGGAAGACGGCTTCCTCGGCTCTCGTGGACCTGACACTTCATGTGATGCTGACCTGCTTACGTGGCGGGATCGTATTGGATCATAGGAAGAGGCCGTCGCATTCTATTGGTAGGTTTCTGTGGGATCTGTGAGGCGCGTGAACCCCACTTGTGACTAAAAACAGGGTAAACCTCTTTATGTTAAAATCATTGTAGATGTGCCGAATAAATTATAACGTCCGCGTACTAAAATATTTAAAATATAATTTTATGATATAAATTATTTTTAAAATAAAATAATTTAATATAAATTATTAATTTTTCATTAAAGTTATTAATAATAACTTATGTGACAGAATAGTATAGCACTAACTTAATAATACATATAATAATTTATGTAACATTAATAATAATTTTAAATTGAATAAAAAAAAAGAGACCAGAAGGAAGCTTGATGGCTGTCATTTCCCTCCGGTGGCCTGATCGATGGCCATTTCCCTCTAACGATCTTGCCTGTGGCTTAGAAACTTCCGACAAGGTCATCGCCGTCGGAGAGGTCGGCGGGTAGTGGTCTCCCCTCGTTCTTCTTCTTCTTCTTTTTTAAATTTCATCCTCTAGCGGTGAACTCTCCCCCCGACGAGTCGTAGTCTCCATGCTCTCTCTTTCTCGAAGATGAAAAATAAAAATAAAAATAAAAAAATGATAAAGAAGGAAAACTGGCTAGGGTTTAATGTGAAGTTGCAATTAGGATTTTGATGTTTGGTAAGATGAAGAAGATAAAACTAAGCAGGAAGTTAGGAGTTAGAATCACATCTTCAGCAGTTTGCAAAAAGTTTTAAATTATTTTATTAAAAAAAAAAGTAAAGAAAAAAATCTTTATAACCAAATAAAAACTTCATCTATCAATCATTCGTACTTAACTAAGTCTCATAAAGTAATAATATGTAGTTGGTCAGATTCAGAGTTTGAATATTTTGATGGTCAATATTTAGAGTTTATTTAATAAGAATCAGACTGTATAATACATCGTCCGATAAATTAGTTAATATTAATAGTTTTTACTTCCTTGATTTTTCATATATCACTATGTAAATTATTATTTTTAATTATATCTTCATCTTTATCAACTATGAAACCCTAGTTGCACCTCCACATGAAGCCTTAATTAATCATCTCTCTTCTTCTTCTTCTTCTTTTAAAATTTTTTTGTCATAAAAAAACAGAGAGGATGGGAGGGAGAGCTCACCGACGAAGGCTGTGACCGGCTAGAAGATGGAAAATTTTTCAAAAAAGAAAACAAGAAGAAAAATGAAGGGAGATCGGCTATGAGCTATCCACCAACCCCTATGATAACGACCTTGCTGGAAGTCTCAAAGCCGCCAGCGAGGTTGCTGGGGGGAAATCGCCGCTAGCGAGCTTCCCTTTGGTTTCCCCCTCTTTTTTTTTTTAGTTTCTTATTTTTTTTATACAATTTAAAGTTATTATAAGTGTAACATCATTAAATTATTATATGTGTCATTGACTTAATATTATCTTATACTGCTATATTAATTATAATTAACAACATTAATAAAAATTTAATCGTTTATATTAAAATATTTTATTTTAATCGGGCCGCACGGACGATGCAAGATAAGATAAGCTGGCATGAAAATAAAGTAATTTAAAATCAGGTGTGTCGGAAGGCAACCTTTGACCTGCAGAATTGGTCCTCTTCGTCAGAGATAAGATCAAGATGGCTCGGGTCAGTTATTATATTTTCCGGATAACTGATTATAAATTAAATATTAATCGCCCACTTTTAGTTGCTCTTGTGATCTAATTTCCACTTAAGATAATATTTTTTAGTATACGGAAAAAAAAGAGTACAAAATCGTCCACTTACGAGTATTACAACTAGAAATTCTTGATATATCTGTTAATTTTTTGGGTTGCATTGATCTAAAGGATACATTAAAAAAAAAAAAGGATAAGGGTTGGAACAGTTGATCATCCCTTACCATTAAGCTACAATGATTTGGGAACTCACTTGGAGCATACTATTGCCCTCTAATCTAGTTTTATGATCAAACCACAACCGCCAAACTTTAATGATAGATTTGCTCGACTGGACTGAATTTCTCCTGAACAAGTTTCTCTTCGAGCCTTTGAAATCAACTCTGTTACCTCCCAGAAAAGCGTCCCAGATATTTTTGACCTGATGGCTAGGCTATAAAAGGACATACGAGTGTACACACACCACTACAAGACTCTTGTTGATTTCCGTCCCAGATATGTGGCCGGAATTTTGGCGACGTATCCGGAGAGCCCTGGCCTGATCTTCATAATGAGAAGTGCAGAAATATGACAATTGTGACTACAATAGTCAGATTATGAATGATACTTTCTCACTCTGACAGAAAGAAGTTGGAGCCAGTCAGCCAGTTCAAATTGATCCGTAACAGAAGCTCCAAGTACAGATGTTAGAATTAAAAACACAAAAGCTCATTAATCTCTCCAACGGTGACCACAGTTTGGGTTACAGCAGACAAAGAACAGAGTCATTCCTTCCTCCCCTCTTGAAGTAGCCTGCATAGAATCAATCAAAATGGCATCAAAGGGGCAACAAAGCACAGAAGAAGAAGCTGAATGTGCAGCTTGCAACCCAAGATTCTTGAGGTTTTCTTTGCAGACGGATATTTAGACAACCACACTCAACCCCCACATAGTTAAAACTGTATACTCTTTGATCTACCACCCCATATCATGGATGGCTTCTTCCTTAGTTAAGAGCAGCTTCTAATATAGCAAAATTTATATGTCATATCATGTAGGCAGAGGACAATAAGTCCAACGGCTACAAAAGATTTTAACTTTAACGTGCATTCAATAATTTGCAGAAGAATAACTATATTAAGAAAGTACCTCATGATTAGGCAGAAGAAAAAGAAAGAAAGTGGAAATGAGAGCATGCTCAAATCAAGCTGAGAAAGATATCTAGATTTAGCAGTCTCACTCGTGTAATTTTAGTACCACTCCGCCAAATGATTTGCTAATAGACAACCAGTAAACCATGCAAATGTTCATCTCATGCTTTAATTATATAGATCAATTAGGGCCAGCAGTAATGCACTCAGGGCCCCCTCAGCAAAATGGAGAAAAGAGAATGTAATTCCAAGGTATTGTAATTCACGTCCCCTTCCAACTCATCTGATCCCACTTCACCAATCGGCTCAATATCATACCAAAAAAAAAAAACTTTATCAGCACATGAACGACCCCAAGATTCCACTTGAGTGAAATACTTAGATACTAAGTGCTAGCTGCATTCCAAAATTAGTAGACCAGACTCTCACCTCAAAAAGTACACATACAAAAGAACCAAAACTATACCTGGAAAAAGACAGCTTCTCCATGGTTGCATGCAGCACATCGGACAGATTTTGTGCGAGGGAGTGTTGGATCTGCAGCTACATCCTGCAGTACCTGAGTCCGCTCCCCAGCAGAGTGGTGTATCTCATTTCTATACACACAGAAGTTGTCTGCAACCTCCTGAACAGGAGGATGAAAATGATAACACAGATAAGGATGAAATCATCAGAGTCCTTCAGTTCCCCAAAACTCCCTCATAGGAATAGTTGCCTTCAATCATTTCCTAGGATCGCTCTAAAAACAAGGAAAAATGAGAGCAAACAATAACCTAAAAATCAACATTGACAACAGATAAACGCAACAAACATCAAAAGAAAATATCAAATTTGAGGAACAAAAGAGCCAACTTGCTAATAAAAAAAGAAGAAGAAGAAGTTGAGAATGCAAAGAAGAAGGCAATGCAGGAAAAGGAAAACTTACAAATTAAACAGAATAGGAATGTACAAAACCAAAATCCCTAACATAGTCAAAGGGTTTTCAATGGGGTGACCTGATGATCACAGTTGCGGCAAGCATAGAGAAGAATCTTCTGCTCCCTTTCTTCCTTAGGGTAGAGAATATTGTTGCTGCACAGGAAAATAAAAACACAAATTCTTGGGAAAATCAGCTGCGAAAAGAACAACTCCACGTAGAGAAACACCACGCTCCATAAATCATCCCCAAAACACGAGAGACTGATCGATTGAAGTACGGAGACGATAAGAACTGACCATTCGCGGCAAAACTTCATAGTACTCATCTTCGAAAAATCAGGTGAAGAAGAGATCCAGCCCAACGTCTGCTTCTTCGAGGGTGCGTGTGTCCGCCGGTAGAAAATGACGGGCTAGTAGTAGCAAACGCACTAACTCGGTGGCTTCGGGGGCATGTCGGTAATTATCCGTACATCAAGGGCCTTCAGACGAGACGTTTTGTCCGCTTTAACGGGCCGGCGATGGGCCTTCAGTTAAAACAGGCTTTCCCGGGCCTGTGTACTATAATTCAAAGATTTCCGGAACTGCAGAAACACCCCAGCAGACCCCTGTCCATCGTTCGATAGGAGTGGACCCCATTTTTTCCTAATCAAACGGTAATGAGCGACGTTGAACGTTTCTGACGTAAAACGGGGGTGGCCCCGCCTTTTCGTTCTCCAATTTTTGGGGGAAGGAATCTCATCTTTATCTTAAATAAATAAATATATATACACGGAAATCTAAGCCTCCTAAAAAATATGTCCAATATTATATCAATTAAATATGTATTATAATTTTTTTAAATTTTTAGTATAAAATTTTTTATATACCTAATCATATGTGAATTATACCATAATTATAATATTTAATAAGATATTTATTTTTTATAATTTTATTTTAAATAATATATTACATTTATCGTTGTGACTAAAATCAGCTGGCATAACCATGGTCAATTCTGTCGGCCATAATTTGTAAGAAGACTTTTTTTAAACCTCACAATTTTTCATTGATTTAATAGTAAATGGGGACAATTAATTGTCAATTACAACCACCCGCCCGTACTCCACCTTCGCCCCTGTAACGTCCAGCCGTCCCTGTCTTCACCATTTTTCTTCCACTCCACTACCGTCCATGGAGGCCAGTGATATGTGGACAGCACATTCGGGTCACTGACCTGACTGATCGTTCTCCCTCTCTGTGCGTGAGGCTCTCGTCTGCCCTTTACTGCAATCCCCTCCCCTTTTAGCAAGAACTCGTTTTAGACTTCGGCATATAGCCTCCTTTGCTCACTAATCTCTCTAAATTGTCCAAAAAAATAGATCGGATCAGCACCAGGAGCCGGCAGGAAAAACTGAATAAATATAGAAAAAAGGAACATGCACTAAATCTACAATCAGAACCTGAGGTGACCCATCAGTGGCAACGTAAATCTCCTCGTAAGAGAAGCACGAGCACCTCCAAGTGGGTCTCTTTCTGGGGTCCTCTGCTGCTACCGAGGTGTCAATAACGTTGTCATAATGGAGTTGAGCTCGAGATCGGGCTCTTCTAATCCTCGCGGCCATGTCCTGTTGGGCTGGTGATACCATTGAGGTACCCCATCGAAGATGCATCGTCTTAGCCAGAAGAGCCGCTTGAGGTTGCTGGTTCTGATACGTATCTCGTTGTCTCAGAAGTCGAAGCCCTCTGTTTCATGTGCTCTGTTTTTATCTTTATCTCTGCTCTACTTGCGTCTAGATAGAGAGGAATCAAGGGAAACAAATAGCATTGATATAAAACAAAGAGAGAGGCAGCAGGAGGCGGCTCTGCTACCGATGTTCGTTTGTAGTGTTTTATTTACTTATTTCAATCCTTTTTTACATGGGTTGCAGGGCTGTATGCTTTTATAATAAAACTGCAGTGTTCAAATGCGGTTGGATTGGGGAATTTCTGAAGAAAACGGGGCCGAAAGTTAAAGGGGTGGAGGTGGAGGATGGGTGGCCGGAAATTGTAGGGCCAAGGAAGAAGATGAATACGGTGCATTTACTTTATTGTCCCCACTTAGTTTTCGATTATATTAGAGTTGTAAGGGGGGTAAAATAGTCCTTTTGACAAATCTGGCTTATTGAATGCACATGGTTGTTCCACCTTCGCTTTTGTTAGTTATCTCAACGTATTCAAGGTGTTCCCTATGAAGTATTAGTGTTAATGGAAAATATGATAAATGATATATACTTTATATCTATAAAAAAAAAAATATCAAAGTTTATGCTTGGACTAACCAACCCTTACAGATATTCCAACATAATAAAATAAAGCAGCAAATTGGGCAGAAGGAAACAAGATGAGATCCATACGTATGTCCGTTCATCCATCTCAGGGTATGATTCTCATGCTCCTTAATCTGTCGAGCCAGAACGGGATGCCCTTTGCTGAGTCGACGAATCCGAAGAACCCGAACTCTCGGCTCTTGGTCATGCTACTGACATGCTGAAACTTGAAGTGCAGAACAGTGCTCAGAGCGGCGAAACAGGTGATCTCCTCCAGCTTGGCCTTGTGAAGCCCATGCTTCTCCACGATCTCATCCCACACCCTTCCCTTGTCTTCCATCAACCCCACGACGTCGAACTCCCCACTCTCCTCGAATGACACGAACTCCACCTTCAAGCACTCGGCCAGCACTTTCCACATGCTCTTCCAGGTGAAGACGTCACCGTTGGTGCAGTTGAAGGCCTGGTTCTTGCCCCGGCTCGTCGAAGCGGCCCAGATCTGCTGCTCGGCGAGGAGTCTCGCGTCCGAGAAGTCGCAGAAGTGGTTCCAGGTGTACTCGGTTCCCGGGAACCTGAATGGAAGCCGTGTGTGCCGGCAGATTTCCGCGTAAACAGCTATGGTGAGGAGGGAGTTGTATATGCTCCTGGAGGACGCGCCCATTATGATAGAAGATCGGTGGACGGAGTAGGTTATTGATGGTGCATAAGATACGAGGATGTCCTCCTGGGCATAGTAGAAGTTGGGATACGGGAGCCGAGGACAGTCCTCGCGGAACGGCGGATCGTGCGGAACGAGGCAGCCGGAGAGGGCTCCGTCGTGTATGGGACCCATGTAATGCTGGGTCCCTGTCTGTAGGGCGACATGACTCAGCCTCGAACCCCCCGCCGGGCTCGAGCCGGTCACCAGAACGTGCAGCACGTTGGCCAGCATAGCTGAATTGATGGATGTTTTCCGTTCTTCGCTCTCGAGTGCCTGGTGCGCCACCCAGAATAGGTGGCTGATCTCGCCCGAGATCGGCGAGAGCTTCTCCTGTGCGTCTTGAATGTCAGTGGCATCGAGGGAGATGTAGCCGTCTAGGAAACCGGAAGCCGGGAACCACTCGGGCTTAGAACGGCGTGCTACGCCGTAGACCTTCCACGGGCCGCCGGGTGCTCCGGGCTTCTTCAAGGCCTCGGCGAGGCTCAAGCCCGCCATGCCCGTGACTCCGACCACCAGCGCCACCGAGACGGATGGGGAAATTCGTTCCATGTGAAGGAGGGGCCGGCTCAGGACGAACTACTTCAAAAGAATGACCCAAAACCGTAGCGTCCGAGCTGGTGATGGCTTGAGATGATTTGTCCATACATATGCTTATTCGCAGGAAAGACACAGGTGGTCCACTCACACCGACGTAAACGTGTATGTATATGTATATGTATATGCACGTACCGACATCACACTAATATACGTCATTGATGCCAGTGGACCATAATCCATTGATTTTGGTGCGTCACTGTTGGGAAGGCATCACCTACAGCCAACCACATATTCACTATGCTTTCAGCTTACGAAGGGGCTGGTCTTCTTAGGCGCCCCAGCCGCATCTTTCGACGTTGGATTAAGTCCCTCAACTTGCCACTAGCTAGCAGAATTCCCTTGGAATTTCTCTGATTTCCTGTCAATGCTCTTACCCATGTTTTGAATTCGAGTGAGGAGGAGTCGAGCAACCCCTCCATTTTCATCGAAATTAAAAATAGACTCAAGATATAGTTAGGTATCTTTTTTTTTTAAATAAAAATAATATAGATGGAAAAAAAATATATTTATTATTTCCATCCTTAGCACGACTCGGAACCCTAACTTGTCGGCTTTACAAGAATCTCCTAGAGGATGCTCTCACCCATAGTTTTAAAAATCGGACCGGGCCGGCCGGTTCGAAGGGGACCGGCCACTTCCCCGGTCCGGTTCTCACAAAAAATTCAATTATAATTTAAATGATGTCAAATTTAATTGAACCGGCCGGTTCTTACTCAAACCAATAAATTCAATTGAACCGATGTGAAAACCAACTAAATTAAAAATAAAAATAAAAATAAAAATATATTATAATATATTTATTTTATTTTACTAGACTTATATTTATATTTTATGTTGAATTTGAGACTAATATTATACATATATTAATGATTTTGATTATAAATCATAATTAAATTATAATATTATATTATTTATATTATTTATTAAACATGTGGTTCAATCCATGGAACCCCCGATCCGACCCATGAACTCACGAACCCATATATTGACCAATTTTCGGTCAGGTCCGATTTTAAAAACTATGCTCTCACTTCGTGAATACGAGGGAGAGAAGAGTCAAACGTCCCCTCCCCACCCAATCCTTGCCCTTCATTATTTTTCTTCAAACAAAGGTGTCTATTTTTTTTGTGTAAGGTTAATTATAATATTATATTATATTCAATTTAATAATAATTTATTATAAAAGTTTTAACATAATATAATAATGGTTGAGTTTTTAAGGTACAGCCAATAAGGCACTTGCATGTAAAATTCTTAGATTATATCCAAAATTGCAACAATTTCCCTCGTATTTACCAAATTTTACATTTTCCTAATTTTAATTTAGTATCCCAATCTAACATCTTCACGCCCAAGTTAAAGCAATTTTACTGTGCTTTAAAACTTTCATGTACATGTACAGTACTCAAATTTAAAGTTCCCCAGCAAAATCTTAATAATGGTAAAATTCATGATTGAAAAAATAATTCTATATCTTGACAAACCAATCTGACTTAGATTAATTAATTAGTACCTATTGAATTTCTTGATGAAATGTTGTGACATTAGTAATTGCCCCGATGCCGGCCGGACCACGATTTGGTTCGCCCGCAGCATGCCTTTGTCGGTAAGTGTGGCCCGAGAAAATCCGGAGTCAAAACAACAGAGCCGCTCGGCTTGTATCCGCATGTAGAGATGTTTAATGAGCTGTTCGGATTGGTTTAAAATTGGTCTAGAATTGTCTGGTCCGATTATGATTCTACTTATTAAGTATAATAGACCGATCTAGTTACGGATCATAGTTCAAGAAAATATGAACCGGCCAAGAATCATTCCTAAGTAAGTCGATTCATGGTTCGAGTCGGTATGACAAATAAATCGTGACTCATTCATCTTTTTAAAATTTTTTGCAAATTATTTAAAATGAATATTTTTATTTTTAATTTAAAATTAAACAGATAAATTTTGACGGTTCATTTACAAGATTTTTTTATGGTTCGAGCCAATTTTGCAATGGTTCCGGGCTGGCTCAACTGGCCCATTTCTTGGACTCGGCCCATACATGTCTTTAAACCCAATAAGAGTAGTTATGGTCCAGTTTGGGGTGGTCTAGACTGGTTATGGGTTTTGCCAGGCCTGTTCGGGCCAAACCGGCCTGTTTGACATCTCCACCCGCGCGCTATGTGCAGTCGGCATATTTTTCTTAATGTGATTGCTCAAGTCGCGAGTGCTCATGTCAAAGAATGCATCATGGGAGTAGCCACCCGATGCTTGAAGTAGAAGAATTGATGAACCGAGAAATGAGCTTTTAGGTTTGAATTTTTCTTGGCACAAAAAAAATGCAAGAGTCTCAACGTTGCCAGCTGAGGTTGGTGGCTTCTACTCTATCTGCTCTCTCTCTGTGGGTCTCAACCTTCCTCCTCTCCATCACTTGCAAGAAATGCACACAAAGAAAAAAATGATTTGTTTCCCATTTTCAATAGACCCACCAAATTTGCCCATTTAGTGATTTATTATTTGCTGTTCTTGAATTTATGATCTTTTTAAATTCAACGTCCTCTTAAATGGTATCGGAAGTTTTGGTTGAAGATCCAGCAAGGCATAGAATTTCTCAACTAAGCTCCACATTTTTACGTCTATATGTAGTTTTGTCAAAATTACTATAAAACCAACAACCGTTGATTTCTCTTCACGCCCCCACAAGCTTCGGCTATGGCTTCTGCGTTGATCAACAGGAAACTATGCTTCTCCGTTGTTGCTGTCCTGTACATGTGTGTCGTGTGCTGCCGTCCAGGAAATGCAGAGGAAGAAGAAGGAGTGCCTCAGCTCGGTGAGGGAGGCGAAGTTGACGAGCCTGGAATCGGGATCGGTGGAGTAGAAGGGTACCACCACGGGTACCACGACCCGCCTCAAATCGTTGCAAAAGCATTGCTTTGCTTCGGTGAAGATCATGTAAGTATAGTTCAATTGCGCGTTCACTATTATAGGAAGAAAGAAGGATATCTGGAGCTCACAAGAGTTCAAACTGAAAAAAATGGATATTTGCTCAGATGGATGCGTAAGCTTAGCTTTTTGCTTGCGAGCTGCTTCCTTCCATGTATCCGACAAGAACAGATACAGAATTTCTATGTAGTACCAATTATAGGAAACACAATGTACTAACATCTCACTATCAGTAATGTTCCTTTGATCAACTGGTTCATGTTAACCCGGGGTTTCAGATCTATAAGAACTGTGAAGAGTCCTACAGGTTGGATCAGAGCGGTGACCTCCACGTACCACCCGAGCACACCTTAGAATACTGCACCGGCCCATGCCTAACAGAGACCAACTTGGTCCTTGACTGCATCGATGGCATCTTAGCCAACTTCCTGTTCTACAACAGAGCCACCATCAAGGCCGTCCGAGACACCATTCATGCGGGCTGCAGCTACGGCCCTGAAAGAGGTGAGCCTTGTCGGGGAACAGTGTAGCTAATGAAACAGTCCAACATATTCAGTCTTATGGAGGTGAAGTTGGAGACGGGCGTGAACTGGAGCCCTTCACTAATAATAACTCGAGTGAAGAAGGATTAGTCGGGTAATTGCAGGAGCTAAGACCGCGGTTTTGATTTTGACATTTGCAGGTCACTTTGATGTGGCTGAGCATATTGCAGCTGAAGAGGACGGAGCAAGCAGGTTGCCCACTCGGATTCTTACACAGCTGGTTTTGATATTGCTTGGGCGATTATTACTCCTGGGGCATGTCTGACGGCAACCTTGGATGTCGGCTTACCCAAAACATCATATGGGACAGCTAGTTAATGATCACACGAGCCGTAATGTGATAAATAAACGTAATCCGAGGACCTCCACCATACATCTCGTGGGCACATGTTGCCGGTCAGCTTAGTTATAGAGAATGAATAGGAATCTCTGCTTCGATGCATTTGAGGATTCTGCTGCAGATGTCTAAGTAATGAATCAAGCACAGGTGACAAGTTTAAGCTCAATCGACATGACAACCAATCAAACATGTAAACTTCTCGGTTTCCATATCTACTGAATGCAATTTCGGTATGTTGCTCCTCGATAAATGGCGACCTTATGCAAGTCTGCCAGTCCGTTGAAAAGTATGGAGTATAGCCTGGAAACGCTCTTACTCCCCCCTATGCGAAATCTAGCCGAATTTTTTCATCTTCGAGCCACAAACTGGCCATAACTCAGCCAGTTTAACATCCGGGGAAACTCTCAAATCCATAATTTATCGGGCTTATGATGAGCAGAACTAGGCAACATAGGCCCCCGTGAGGGCGGATAGTTCAGACCAGATGCTTGGTCTAAATACTTCAGAGGATATACTTGTGAAGTCTAGCCCTCACTTGCAATTCCTTAATCCCCCTGGCTCTGGCTACTGATGATTTTCTCGATGAAGGCGTTGATGCTGGTCTCAGATGATCCATCTTCCCCAGTTGAAGTTTGGCACACTTCCTGGATCCGTCTAGCTCTTCTCCTCAGCTCGTTGCTCTCTTCGCCCTGTGGATCCATGAAAAGTCGCACGAGGTCGGCAATGCCCTCTATAGAATTGTCCCTCACCCTCCATCCGATCTTCCAGTCGTCAACAATTAGCTTGCTATTCGAGACCTGATCCACAACGATTGGGAGAGTGAGAAAAGGAACCCCTGCAAAGACACCTTCCTTAACGGAGTTCCAACCGCAGTGCGTCCAAAACCCACCCACTGAAGGATGCGACAGCACTCTCGATTGGTCACACCATGGAACCACCATCCCCATACCACCGCACAGCATTTTCACCCTCGAAGATTCCTCACGCCCCACCCACAGGAACCGAACCTTGCTATTGCGCAGACCTGCTAAGATATCATCCACTTGATCTCTCGAAACCGAAAGGAAGCTTCCCTGGGAAACGTACAGCACGGAGGCTTTTGGTTGCCTGTCCAGCCACAGCAGATAACCTACACGGTCATCCTCTGTAGCTTCCAGAGAGCTCCTATCTTCGAGTCTTCGGTGAGGTATGCACGGGCCTATGGAATATATAGACAATGGAAACTCTGCTTTCAGGGCATCGACTACTTTGTGTTCAAGCTCGTAAACAGAAGAGAGTAGGATATACTGGGCTTTAGGAACCCGGGAGAACGTTTCCATGATTTTTCCCATAGCAAGCTCGCTCGGCACTCTGGGAAGGTCTGCTGCATCTATCGAAGAAATTCCCGGAATATGTCTCACGAGTTCGTCTCCATTTCCTAAGAATGCACATGGGTTATTGTGGATCCTCATCAGCGAAGGCCTCATTCCCATATAAATCCTTCCATAATGCAGAAGTAAACTAAAGCATATATTGTAAAGTGGGAAGAGCGGAGGTGAGGAAAGGCAGTCGAAACATGCAAAATCTATTCCGATTTTCCGGTTTTAACGTTTCTCGAAGCTCTCTATGAAACATGCCAGGGTAGAGCTCAGGCAATGAAATACCTAATAAATCGAACCGGAAGTTCTGCCCATTCTGCTGAAGGAGACGGAAATGGTTAAACACGTGGAAGGCCATCGAGGACATGGTCCAGAACGAGGCCACTGGTATCTTCCTCCGGTTCCCGATACCGACCGCCCAAGAAAGGAAAGTGTCGGCCATAATCAGATCCGGCTGGTGATCGAGCCGATCAAGAAGCTGCTCCACCGGAGCTTCCATCTTTGTAGCGACAGCCTCGAGAAACGCATCCATGTCCTTTGCTCGGACCCTCTCCGACGGCACAACATTCGGTATGGTTTCAAAAACCATGTTGGAAGGCATAGGCTCGCAGCCAATCAAGCCAAGCCACTCATCCGTGAGCACGAGGGTGATGAAGATCTCGGGCTTCTTGGAGGCCATTGTCTTGCAGAGGTTCATCATCGGGTTGATGTGGCCCCGACCCGGGTATGGGACCGCCACCACGTGGCAAGTTCCCCTCTTTCGGCCTTCCATGGAAGTCGATTGTTTGAGAACGTGAGGTAAGATCCGGGTTGTTGAGGGCGTTGAACAGTAGAGAAAGATGCTCGTACTGACGACGTGGGACCAACGCAAAATCTGTAGGGTTTGAAGGGGAGAGGAGGAGGAGGAGGAGGAGAAGAATGAGGTCAGCACTTAGGACTCCAGATCCGACTCGGTCCCGCCAAGGTTTGACCCGAATTAAAAGTAGACATCATGCAAAACTTGGTTTGAAATGTTATCCAAATTCAAGTGCCAGTAGTAACATAGATAACAAAGGTCGGTCAGTCAAGCGGCGTATGGTTGGAAGGCGCGTCCGAATCCGACCAAATTTGATTTGATTGTAGTGTTTTATGTCGACATGGAAGTGCATATCATTTTCAACGCGCTTATTCAAATTCTTTGTAATTATATATTCATTGTCTTCCTCATAGTTTTAAAAACCGGACCGGGTCGGCCGGTTCGACCGGGAACCAGCCACTCACCCAGTCCGGTTCCTTCAAAAAACCCAATTGCACATTAAAAGAGAAAAAATCTGATTGAACCGGCCGGTT
>CXYZ01012692.1:3344227-3398038 GCA_900006705.1 Sonneratia caseolaris
TAATATTATATTATTAATATTATTTTTTAAACATGCGGTTCAATCCATTGAACCCTCGGTCCGACCCATGAACCTATGCCTACACCGGTTCCCGGCCCGGTCCGGTTTTAAAAACTATGGTCTTCCTCTGATGTTGATTATTTATTTATTTTTATATATATTCAAAAAAAGCGATTTAAAAAAAATAACCATATCCCCAAAATGTAATATATTCAGAAAATGAGTAAGTAATTCCATGATAATATCTTAAGGTTCATTGAATTGTTGTAAACCCATACGATCAAGTGGCTGTCTTAAACTACAAACTTGTTTGGAATTGCTTCATCCCTCTGTCCACTGATGATTTTCCCTATGAAGGCGTTGATGCCGGCCTCGGATGACCCATCTTCCCCGACCGAATTTCGGCACACTTCCTGAATCAGTCTAGCCCTTCTCCTGATTTCCCTGCTCTCTTCGTCCTGCGGATCCATGAAACGTCGCACGAGGTCGGCGATGCCCTCCCTCGATTTGCTCCTCACCCTCCGTCCGATCTTCCAGTCATCGACAACGAGCTTGCTGTTCGGGATCTGATCTATAACGATTGGGAGGGTGAGAAAAGGAACCCCAGCAAAGAAGACACCTTCTTTGATGGAGTTCCACCCGCAGTGCGTCCAGAACCCGCCCACCGAAGAATGCGACAGCACTTCACATTGGTCACACCACGGGACCACCATCCCCAAATCACCGCACAGCTCTTTCACCCTCGAGGATTCCTCTCGTCCCACCCACAGGAACCGAACCTTGCTATCGCACAGACCTGCTGCGATCTCATCCATTTGATCTCTCGAAACCGAAACGAAGCTTCCCTGGGAGACGTACAGCACGGAGGCTCTTGGCTGCCTGTCCAGCCACTGCAAATAATCTGCACCGCCATGTTGCAGGGCTTCCCGAGGGAGCCTGTCTTCGAGTTTTAAGTCGGGAATGCACGGGCCGATGACATATGCAGGAGATGGAATCTGCGCCTTCAGGGCATCGACTGTTGGCTGTTCAAGCTCGTAGACAGAAGAGAGTAGGATATACTGGGCATTAGTAACCCAGGAGAACACTTCCATGATTCTTCGCAGTATTTTTTCGCTTCTCACCCTGGGAATGTCGGTTATGCCTACCGAAGAAAGCCCAGGTACATGTTTCGCGAGTTCGTCTCCATTTCCTAAGAATGCAGACAGTTTATTTGTACGTAGATTATGATTAATGACGGCCCCATCCCCATGTAAATCCTTATAATGTCCTTTCATCTTTGACAGGGAAGCCAAATGATATATATGATCAAAAGAGCAAAGCAGAGCTCAGACGATGGCGTACCTAATAAATAAGACAGCAAATTTTGTCCATTCTGTTGGAGGATATGGAAACGGTGAAAAGCGCAGAAGGCCACCGAGGACATGGGCCAGAATGAAGCCACCGGTATTTTCCTTCTGTTCCCGAGGCCG
The DNA here is from genome assembly GCA_900006705.1 of Sonneratia caseolaris. Lineage (NCBI taxonomy): Eukaryota > Viridiplantae > Streptophyta > Magnoliopsida > Myrtales > Lythraceae > Sonneratia > Sonneratia caseolaris. The sequence continues at coordinate 3,345,697 of CXYZ01012692.1, forward strand.
ACCGCCCAAGACAGGAAAGTATCGGCCATAATCAGATCCGGCTGATGATCGAGCTGATCTAGAAGCTTCTCCAACGGAGGTTCCATCTTTGTAAAGACGGCCTCGATAAACGCTTCCATATCCTCTCCTCGGACCCGCTCTGACGGCACCACGTTAGGTATCGTGTCAAAAACCAGGTTGGGGGGCTTAGGCTCACAGCCGATCAAGCCGAGCCACTCATCCGTGAGCACAAAGGTGATGGAGATCTCGGGCTTCTTCGAGGCCAGAGTCTTGCAGAGGTTCATCATCGGGTTGACGTGACCCCGTCCCGGGTACGGGATCGCCACCACGTGGCAGGTTTTCCTCGGTCGGTCTTCCATGGAAGTCGATCGTCTGTGGAAGGAGGCGAATTCCTGACGAAGAGAGTGGTTGCCACACTATTGGGGCTTGAGCAGAGCGTGTAGGGTTGAAGGTGGGAGTGCGCTGTGAGGTTAGCGCTTAGGGCATCTATGCTGTCCCTTGGGTTTCCGTCCACACAGTCGATTTCAGCAAAGTTGATTATTTGAAATAGTTTGTCCAAAAAGAAGTTATATGAAAGTGGACTTGTCTTTAGTCGTGCTCCACCACAGAGTTAATATTGCTCGGAAAAAAAAAAAGGTGACCCTAGTGATATTTGATTTGAGTGAGTTCAAAAATTATAGAAAAATTTTATATTATGATAATTTTATTTTAAGTACATATATTGAAATCTAACTTTTTCTGCCGCTCAATTCAGTCCGTGGCACTGAAATATCTTATCTACAGGAGTCTGATGGGATTTCGATTTTCAGCCTGGACCGGCCATCACAAAAGCGAAAATGCTGATTTAGTTCATCGATGGGAGCATCAGAGCCGGGATAGGGAACAGGCTGCGCCGAAACTACACCAAATATCATTGAATTTTCAGGAGTGTATCAGTAGCAGAGGAGCAGCATTACACTAAGTTATAAACAGAACATAAAATTTTGGGGAGGGATGGGGGGAAAGAGATGAACCTTCCTAAGCTATAATTGTAGGAAATATTCCTAGACAAATAAGAGGGTGGGTATAAATTGAAGTATCAGAAAATTCTTCCTATAAAGGGGGGCAAGGGAACCTCAGATTTGTCACTGATTATACAAATTCACTATGAGACTGTATGCCCAAACTTCATCTAAGGATGTACTGCTGCTGCTGCTGCTGCTGCTGTTCTTTGGTTTCGATCTCCTTCACATTCTCAACAATGTGCTGGATCCTCTTCGCAAGGCTCTCATTGTGGCTCTCTATGTGCTCAAAGAGAAGCTCGAGATGCCTCTTGTATGTGGCAGCTCGCTTCTTCTCTATTGCCAACTGCTGGGACAGTTCTCGAATTTTATCGTGCTCATTCTGCATGACATGGAAAACCAAGATATAAAATACATTCTTCAATGCATGCAATAAATCAAGCCTTTCCCATTAATAACAGTTCAAGCTTTTTCAATCACTTTCAGCAAATAAAAAACTGCAAATCATGTCAAGCGTATCAAAAATAATTATGACATGATGTTGACAAGGAAACTGGAGTGGATTAACACAAAAATTAAAGTCACGTTGAGCAGCAACCGGGTTCAATACTAGTCAAAGTGTAGCTATCAGATCATAAATCAACTATGACTAACAATAAGTGGCACAAGAGCTCACTGGGTATTGATCATAGATGCAATCTCTCCGGCCTTTTCCAGGTGTTAGTGCATGCGTATGCTCCTTCACAAACTTTGTAACGACCCACTTCCCTGAGTCAGCCTTCCTCACCAGTATCATTGCCCTGCAGCCAACCCTCGTTTCTGCCCTCTGTCTCACAACCTTCTCCCTCTTGTCGGGCATCCTGAAGCCCTCCCTGTTACACACAAAGGCTCGCCCAATAGCTGATCCGTCCCTTCTCGATCTAGAAAGCTTGCTAACACGGACAATGAACCCTAAACGAGTCGCGTATGCGTTGTAGAATGCATGGGCCGCTGTCTCTGAGTCGAACTCTTGGCCTATGACGGGTTCATCTCCACAAGGCCCCACAGTTGCTGCAGGGACTGTCTCAGGCATCTCATCCTGTCCTATAGATTCTTCATCAATCTTTACATCCAGTAATCCCTGATATTCTTCTCCTATGGGACTTCCACCAATTCCACTTACATCAACTTCTCTACCACAGCTTTCCACATCCACTGCACTGACCATCACTTCTTGATTAAAATCACCCACATGATCCACTGCAGCATAAAGCAGGCCATCAATGATAACATGGACAAAGAAACAGTGTGTCTCTCTGCTTTATTTTACTCTTAGTATATACAAAAGAGAAGTCATGAATCATTCTCTAGTTTGCAAAACAATGTTGAGAATGCAATCAGAACAACCACTTCTGATGCCTAAGTTATATGGGAGCAAATTGTGGCGTAAAAACTGAGTTCAACCCTGCTTCAACAATCATGTTAAAATACCAGTATGTAACAACAATAAGAGCGTGTTTATTAGCTTTTGAGAAAAATAACATCTTTCAGTGACAGCTTAATCTTCCCATCAGTGGTGGCAATTTCCCATTCTAGTAAACTTAAAGTTTTCTTTGGGTGTCAAAGTGTGGAGAGGGGGGGTTGGGAGGGGCACCAAATACCTTGCTTGATTTATGTTGATGAGGGGGTGTGTGGAAGAAGATGAGCTTACATGAAAGGGGTTCAATGGAGGGTATCTGGGATGAGAAGGCCATTATAAACTACATGAAATGAGAAGTTAATAGATAGAGAAAGAAAACTCGATAATTGTGCTTAGACTGTCATAAACAAGATACAGCCCATGCTTTTAAGAATTCAATCCAAGTACAGAGAACATAATTTCAGTAAGATAAAAAGTTCAGAAGGATCCTAACTTGGTCATAGTAATGCAAACAAGAAGCCCCTCTAATCAACTAAGGTCAAGCCCATGTCGTCAGTCTCTTCCTTGTGCTCTTCCTATAAGCATTTCAAGCATAACAAGTAGGTAAGCAAATTAACAAACAAAACAGGATTGAAAAGAGAAAATTTATACTCCGTTCTCAATACCTTAAACTCTTATCCCTAGTTTGATCGTAATAGTCAAGGAGGTCCTTTGCATACCCTCAATTTGATCAAATAACAAAATTCAAATCCTAACTGAATCTAATACTACAATGAAAAGATCGTAGGAAATTATGATCTCTACAATTAACAGAAAATTTTTCCTTGCGCTTTCTTTTTTTCAATCTATTGTTCGCATTAGAGTGTCACGTGGAGTCCATCAGATAGAGAATTCAAGGGCTGCTCTTCTCAGTCCATCCGGCGACATCCAATTTCATAAAATCAAACAACATAAAATCCATAAAGACTTTACCAAAAACACTCCAAATAAATCCGTCGACTCAGAAACATAAGAGACACCCAGTTCCATATAAAACCAGCTAAATTCAATAACTCCAATGAAACCTGACAGCTCGATTCCGTTTCCCATTGGGAGCTCTCTTACGAAAAATCAACAAGGAAAAAATTAGATAAGAAGCAGCGAGGTAAAGGCCAGAGGGGAGACGACCTGGAGCGGAGAGACGACCGGAGAGGGTGGTCGAGCGGACGTTCAAGGGTTTGGTATCGCGCTCCAGTGTGTAGCTAGGGCTCGAGCATCCAAGCACAAGAGGAAAGAAGGGAATCGAAAGGGAACGGGAGAACCAGGGAGATCCAAACATTTGCTCGATCGGTGAAGTTTTCATCCTCCTAAAATATTCATTGTTTCGATTTAGTCCTCAAGATTATAAAACTGTTTCACTTTGATCACTCCATAGCCCATCCAGTCCATTTGTTCCTAGCTCTAGTTATGTGATTTGGTTTCTTCCGATATATTCTGCTGGGACTTCTAATTTAGAGATTACTAGGAGCCGTGGACTGCCTGCGATACCCGTTGACCCACCCATTTGCATCATAAAAGAATCTACGGTCGTTGCTTTTGATGTCGGGCGGTCCCGTCCGGTGCCAAAAGGTAGAGTTCAAAAGTCGACAGAGATCCCAGACGATAACCCATGATGCTAAAGAGAGGAGGATGCTTAATTGCAGAGGGAATTGGGTAAAAGCCATATCAAGCTACTGAAGTCACAAAGACTGCATTCTGCATCGTGCACGGGCAAGAAACTCAACTTGGATCCCCATTCTTCTTTGACCGAGAATGGGCTGATGCCCCGTGATGGCTGCATGGGCCAACATAGTTTTTTGTCTGTGGATGGTCGAAGATTTCTTGGGCCGAGTTCAATCATTGCCTTTGGGATTGTTTCTGGACTTCTGGCATGTTTTGCCCACTTGGGGCACGGCTAACCATGCATTTGGGATCTGATTAAGATGCTTGTTTTCATCAAGTATGTTGGATGTTTATCCTCGTACACCCACAGACTTCACCAGTGGAAGAATGTTTTTTTTCCCACAATAAGTTTAATCCATCTCAAAGATGCAGTAATTTGATAGCAATAAATTTTTGAATACCAGAATACAGCCAGGAGCCAGATCTGAACGGCAAGGTCTACACATCACGAGCCAGGAACCATTATCCATCCTGTAATTCTTTCGATCTGTATTCAATAATATAAGTGACCTTTACTCAGCAAAAATGAGAAAACAATTTCGGGTGATCGACCCTTAATCTCTGTGGTCTTGATAGGGCTACAACATACAAGGGAATGTTTACCGACCGGGGCTGAAAAAGGCTCGCCGCAACGCATATAATTCTAGCCGGCCAAACTTTCGAGAACAGATAAACCGTCCCTATCCTGAAGCTGGGAAACGTATTGAATTTCTAGGGTTATGTTGCCCGCAGAGGAGGGGGCACACCGCATGCACGCATACACATCGGGAGCTTCTATGATTGTGCTTCGTGGCGTGACCTAAAAGGTGACATCTGCAATTCTTTAAAGAGAGAATTCGGGACTCCTGGGCCTCTCTCCTTTGTTACAGTGAGCAGATAGGCAGTAGATTAACTTTAGGTAGGATCCAGGCCCCAGCTTGCAGAAAGTTAAAGGTCAGCCTAACATTTCTTCTTCTTCTTCTTCTTCTTCCTCCCTTCCCCGGAGTGTTCCTCGGCCATCGGATTAGTACCTGAAGGTTGAGTTCCGATGTTGATCTGATGACCTAGAGAGACCAAGGGGACGTCCAAGGGAGGCGAACAATATAATTTCACCGTGCCATACCACCGTTAACTGATATTTAGTACAATAAGTAATTTATTTCAAGGAAGTTTAATTCTTTACTAGTAAAATATTTGATGTTTCATCAACAATAATATGGGAATGGCCAGTAAAAGTTATTGAGAATTGTAACTCCATATCAAGAATTTGACCAAAAAAAGATATGTTGCTGTGCCCTTGCTTATACTGTTTCTCTGTTGGTCAGACACACAGCCTTTGAACATCAACTACTCATTGTCGCCTTTGCTTTGTGCAGTGAGATGATGTTTCTAAAAAGAGTAGATGTTGAGAAGAGGTTCACTGGTTACTTCTGCTTAATCACTAAAAAATTATAAGTTTAATTCATATTATAAAATTTTTTCATACTTATTTATCTTTCTCTTTTTATCATATTTTAAATTTACGAATTAAAAGAAAAGAATGAAACTTTATCTTTGGGACATTTCAACTGACTCCTTCCAGTCCGGGCTCACATTCTTGTTGCTTGTTCGATGACCAAACCATATTCGATTCAATTGGTAATCTTGAGAAGAAAAGCAAAGCAAATGCTTTGTGGTCCTACTCCTGCCCAACATGTTGTACACTTGAGGGTTTGGTTGGAATCGAGTGTAAAATAATCCGTACTTCAAATATTAAATTGGAATGTTAGCTCTTTTTTTCTTTTTGGTGTGTCCAACTAATGAGAACTTTGATGCATTAACAATAGTTGAATATAGGATAGGAACTCTTGCTCCTTAATTCTTGTCGATCGATATTGCTGCGTATGACCGTCTTTTTCAGACCTACACACGTAAATCACAGCACACAATCGTAAAATCGAGACCCACTAGAGCGAGCGGTCGTACCACGTCATTTCTGCCGGGTGGCATAACAAGCCAGTAGAAATGCGACACGTGGCAAAGGGAATCTGATCAGCAATAACGGTAAGCTTTCAAAATTAACGACCGTTAACTCTCGGAAAGAAGACAAAAGGACACCGTAAAGAGTTTGTCCCCTTCCTCTCTCTATCCTCTCTCTCATGCTTCTGTTCATTTATTCTTCTTCTTCTTCATGTTCTTCCACCTCTGCGCATAACCTCTTGCTCTCTCTCTCTCTCTCTCTCTCTCTCTCGCGGTTGAAGAAGATAAAGAAATCTGAAAGTTGTAGAGCATCACTGCACCAAGACGAATCTGAAAGGAAGAAATTTCAAGCTGAGTTAACATTAAAAGCAAAGACTCGTGTTAACGTTAATTTCACCGCTGCGATTCTTATTCTACTCTGGTCAAGAAGTGAAGGTGGTATGTTGATGCAGTGGGAGATTTGGTCCAACTGCATGCCAAAGAAGAGACCCCGTTTAGATGGAGAAAGGGGAAGGAAGAGGAGAAATCCGGAGGTGGATGGGGAACAGAGAGACCGGCAGCATAAGGGATGGAAACTATTTGCCGCTGTCAATTTGCTGACGAGGCTTTTTTTTCACCACATGTCACATTTCTATTCGGTTGTTATACCATCTGGCAGAAGTAACATGATGATCTGACCGTCCCACTAATAATTACTAAAGCAGTTAGGTTTAGAGGGAGAGAATTTCAATATATTTCAATATATTTATATATGCATATATAAATGCAAATGTAACTTAATAGCCTTGACTTAAAATCGAGTCCGCACGTTTTGCGTATGGGCCACAAGTGTACATATGGGCTCTCCTAGCTTGGTAGCTGCTGCTACACCTGATGACTTAAGGGACTTTCTAGGGTTTTACTTCACCCCTGCACTTTAACAAATCGAGAATGGATGCAAGTATGTATACGGTCATATTATATGTATATATACTAATGTTTTCTTCTTATATTCTAGCAACTCAAAAACCAGGAGAAAAAAGAAAAAAGGAAAAAAAAAGGAAGAAATTCTCTATTACATCTTCTACGGTCTGCATAGCTCTAAGTGCGCCCATTATAGTACTTAACACTCTTTTCCACCATAGAAAGGCCAGATAGCAGAGGCAGGACTTGCTAGATTAAGCTGAACCCTTCATTTTGCCATGTATATTAATTCAACTCCACTCCACTATAGATTTCACCTCGGTTGTGTCACACAATTATTTCGATACTGCCAGAAACAGTTGACCCTTCGTTTGCCCTTGTCTGAGTCTGTATGGAGCTCCCTCCTATATGCCTGTGCAAAGTATGCGGTATATCCGGGGACAGCAGTTACGATAACTTGTGTAGAGAGCATTAGGTTCTTGCTGAGTGAAATCAAGCTCAATTCCCAAATTAATTTAGGGATCTTTGACATTCTAGGGTTTGCAGAGTGGGAGACTTTTCAAGGGCAATAATGTCGTTGGATGCATGATTGCGAGCTCGGAGGCCAGAAGAGGTGAAAAAAATGCAGGGGAAGTTTTCCTGGAGATGGGGGAGAAAAGAAAAGAAACAACAGATGCAAACCCCTTTCTTGTGCGTGCGTGCGAGCATGCTCGAGAGATCAAAGAGATTGAGGAAAATATGCCATGCGGTGAGCTCTCATCCTTCCTTCCTGATGCATAAACACTGATATCGGCGCATACTTCTCAACCCTAAGCCCATTCTCCCATTCACTTAACATGGCAGGAAGCATGTATACTTTAATGCCACGGGATAGATGGAGATCAGAGTTTCTTCGATAGAGGAAGCCAGCGACTGTATCTTAGGGGGAAAGACCCGAGTATAAATTTCATCGCAATTCCCTATGCTTGCACTGGCAAACTTATGGAATGTCGCGAAATAGCGCAAGTTGTCCACCGGATGATTTTCCATATTGAAAGAGCTTGTTCCCGCTAGTTACTGAAATGACTGGTCAAACATTACATTTTTTTTTAATGTCGGTTTAGTATCCATTCCCTAGACAAAGCAAAGAAAGCAAAAGAATGATGTTCAATATGTGGAAACCGAAGGGTGGGCGTGGCATGTGACTTGCCCTCTTAGCAGAAAAGCTCGATATATATAATTGAAAGGGCAAAAGTAGAGAGAAAGGCATATACAAGTAGGTTCTCCAATAAATTGAACACTTACAGTCACAAGGCAAGTAATTATTCCACTTTTGTTCTTCTTCTTCTTTCTTCTTTTATCTTCTTGGGCCTTTTTAGAGACAAATCAACGTGGGAATAATATTTGTGCAGCACACCTAAAGTATGTGTTAATTGGCACGACAACTTTGACATATGGGTACTGCGGCAAAGAAAGAATCATGACCATAAGTGGGAGTCTTAATAGGATTCTGCCTGGCTAATGATTCAACAGAGAAGAAAAGCAAGTCCAATACGATAATACTCGTCGTCAAGATGTGTTAGATTCGATTCTCGTCGATGATGCTAGCTTATCATGCGCATTATTTCCTATGATTAATTACCCTTCTCTTCTGTATTTATAAACATCCTTTTAAACTCGATAAAAGAAAATCTAGCCCATAAAACTTTTAAAATGAAATAAAATAAAAGTCAATGGAAGAAAAACGTTCAATAAATGAATGGGCCAGATATGTAGAACTAGAAAGTCTTGTACTAGTGGGTTTGGCATTAGAACAATTGCTAACTCGATCTTCTTCAATTGATTGCTCCCACAATTGCTAGTATATATATATATATATATATATATACTAACATGTGCATACATATATATATATGTATGTGTTGGCTTCCAAGTAATTAAATTTCTATTGGATTAATAGAGCAAAGGAATAACTGGTGCGATTCACCTTCTGGTGTATAAAACCGTGGTGGAAATTGAATAATATATATTGTTTCCGTGGTCTTCACTCCTCTTTGACCGTCAAGTCAATGTCGATCATCTCTGGCTTCATAAATCTGGCATAATTGATGGAGGGCAATTACGTGCTCTTCTTCTAGTCAATTGCCAAATGCGTTAACTCATTTCCCCCCCTTTTTAGTGTATGTAGAGTCTTCGGACCCAAAAAAATATCAATCATGAAGAGCCTTTGTCACCATAATACAAATTCGGACTATCAAAAGAGAGATTTAGTATGGTGATACTAAATTTGTGAAAATACAAGATGATACGGAAATATTTGACCCGAAATCAAAAGATGTACGGCCCTATTACTCACCGCACCGGTGGAATTTCTAGAGGATCGAGATGGGGCTACTATTGTAGAGAAAAGCAATGCTGCCCTCTCTCATTGTTCTCCCACCTCGTTTAAGATGAAGGAGGATATTCCTTTCCTTTTGGTGAGGGATGACACATTCGATGATTATTAATAAATTAAGTATTAAACGGAAGTCAACTATGTACATATGGTTTGTAAAATTCAAAAGAAAAAAAAATTCTAGAAATTTCTCCCTTGTTGGGATTAGGGTGAAATCGCCTACACCAGTTCATTTATTATCCAATGTGCTGATTGATGATGTGTGCGCAATTTACTTTCACGGAAGTTGAAGTGGGAGTAATTAATTAAACCCGCGTTGATTCTCTGACTACTACAGCCATGGAAGAATTAGAGTCAAATTGATTGAGCAGGAGATTAGACAAGAGCAATTCATAATTTTGGATTCCACCGTCGTCAGTAAAATCTCATGCGCCTCCTCTCCCGTCCTCCTGCATCTGTCACTTCATCTCCTGTCAAAACTCGGGCGGTTTAGAATTGGAAGGGGAAGCTAGCAAGAAAGCCGGTGGGATTCAGCGCTAAAGGTGGCGAAGAATACAAGGAAAAGTTCAAGGTGATTTAAGAGAGAGGCCCCACCAAGCGAAGAATCCTCAGCACTTGTGCCCACCCCCTGATTCTAAGAACAAAGTAAGCTGCCGCATTTCGCTGCCCAGAAAAGTAAAAGGCGCGGACTGTGTCCCACAGAGCATGACAGAACTTGTACCAGAAATTAAGACTCAGAAGAGAGAGTTGTGCCAACAAAGAAACCGAATTGAGTCAATCAAGATTGGTATTTCACGGGTGTATCACGGGCCAAGAATTGAACTCGCGCTTCTCGATCGAAGTCTGGAAGTGATGCTGACCGGAATCGATTCTTTCATTACTATTAGAACACGAGCTCGGAGAGATCAAATTTGCAGTCAGTGTTCCAGGAGGAGGAAAAATAATTCCCAGTGTGAGATTTCAGTACATTGACATTGTCAACAAATCAAAGCTTGGTTTTTACCTTTGGGACTGCGGTGCATTTGCTCGATGGTTATTCGGAAGCTCCGACGTCGAGCCATTGTTCCGATACGATGGCGGAATTTTTGGTTTCGATTCATCGGGCTGCGTGGTATAGGTACTCAGCATCTGAAACGGCTGATTGCTCGACGATATCGTCGTCATCAACAGGAGCCGGAAGGTTGAGATCTATGAGAGTGTCGCCGGACTTCTTCTCAGGAATGGGGACGGTGATCGAGGCCCCGTAGCCGGCGGTGTGAGACCGCTTGTGCCCACCTAGCGCCTGACCGGAAGAAAAAACCCGGGAACAGTATGGACATTCGTGGACCTTAGTGGGGTCACCCTTGGCCGTGATAGGGGTGGGGGCTGGTTCATGGGCAGGCACTTGAACGGCCGGCGGTGGTGGCTGCTGCTGGGCCTTCTTGTGGCTCGCCCGGTGGCCGCCCAGTGCTTGGTAGGACCGAAACGTTCTCTTGCACGTCTCGCATCTGTACTTTCCCCTGCTTTTGTAGTTCTTATTAGTACCTATGAGTTTGCAATTCTCAAGCTCCTCTGATTCATCTGTCTCTTCTTCTTCATCACCATCTTCGTCTTCATCGTCATATTCTTCTCCTTCTCCTCCTTCTTTCTCTTCCACGTCTAAATCTTCATCCGGCACGAATTTCGCCCCCTCCTTGGACTGCTTCTGCCGCTTCCACCTGTCCCTTGAGAGCATCATGAGGCAGAAAGCAACATCTTCCTCGGTTGTCGCATCTGAGATGGACGAACTTCCCTGCTCCAGCTCAACCCTCTGGCAGGACTCCTCGACCCTGCTACTGAAGTTGCTTAACTTGATCTTCTTTTTGGCATCCGAAGGAGGAGGAGAAAAAGAAACAGGAGAGGGCCTCTGAATCCGCTTGGATCGCCTCCTGGTGGGGTTCTTGGAAGACTCGGTTTCGCTCCCCCTGTCCTGGAGCACGACGGACCCAGCGAACGAGAACTCGGGATCTGCTAACCGGACGCTCTTCTTGGGATTCTCTCGAAGACCGTACCCTTGATCCTTAACATCTCCTTCATCTTCCTCCGAGGAAGATGAGGAGGAGGAGGCCGAGGAAGCCGATTCTGTACGATAAACTGGTTTCCGATCAAATTCCTCGGCGGGCATTTCTTCACAAATCGGGAGGTTCAGTAAGTGCGACCTCATGTGCCCTCCCAGAGCTCTGCCATTGGAGAAGTTCTTGGAACAGAGCTTGCACCTGTGCGTCTCCATTGCAACAAAAATCAACCAACCCAGGAATCGTCACCGAAACGAATCGATAATATAAAAGGTCGAGCAGGAAACAGAGCAAAGACAGAGCGATTCTTCTGATCTTGACTGGACGGACTGTTTCTATAGAGAGAGAGAGAGGGAGGGAGAGAGAGAGGAGTGGAACTAAAAAAGGAGTAGGTGACAAGCATTGCACTCCACCATCACCCGGGAGATATATACAAAGCAAAGATGCCCACCAAAATTAATTTATATTTTGTATTAATTTCTGCATATTTATGAAAAGAAATTAAAAATAGTTTTTTAATTATATTTATTAATTGTACAGTTTTTCCCTTAATTCTTGGTCTTTGTCACTTTTTTTCCCCGTTGGTTAGAACAAACAAATGGAAAAAAAAAGGAATTCAATTTAATTATAGAACAACCATTTCTTCCATTCGTTCAGTCACAATTCTCTAATCTGATTTAATTATAAAAAAAGAATCTCTATTATGATTGCCTTCCCAAAATGCCCTTTCTCGAAAGAGAAACTATATATTTCTTTTAAAAAAAATCAAAAGAGGGTCAAAATAAATTATTTTCTCAATCAATATTAACTTGTTAAAATACTACTTTGCCCTAAGGGCTAGCTATTTATTTCAGAGCACCGGATCTCTTGTTTTTTTCTTTTCATAATCGTGTATGTAATGCAGATTTTTCTCTTTTGCTGAGACGAAAATATAAGCAACAGTCAAGTGCACATAACGTGCATACGATTCGTCACTAATTTATGAGGTTGCCGGTCTGGTCTTCCACAAATATGCGAAGAATTACCCAAGAGAATAATGTGGTACTATTTATGTGGAACATACTGAAGGGGCATTTTTGGAATTACGGAAGAGCTTTCCGCCCTGCGGCCTTTGAATTTTCCGAGTCCACGAAACTGTCGCTTTCCTCCTGCACCGGCGAGAAAGAATTGAACAATTTTACGGGTCATGCCCCCCTCGCCCCGCCCCGCCCCGCCACCCCGGGCGCCGGCCCCCTTGCAGAGAAAGAATAAAAGCCATTCTCACTATCGTTTGACGTGACCAGGCCGTGACGTAACGCTTCCAAAGTTCAAACAGCCAGAGGGCTCCGTCAATTACCCAATGCCAAGAATTTTGCGGACCCGCACATCCCATATCACGTCCCCATTCTCTGTTCTTCTATCAGCAGTGGAGGAGCCGACAGCGTAAATCGGTGGCCAATGCACCCCCCGGTGCAAAAAAATTTGATTTCAAGTAGGCTCGTCAAGTGACCAATTAATAAAGATGAGTTAATTTAGACGGTTCAATGTCCGACGGCTCTGAGTGAAAGTATGGTTTGGACACCAGACGGGGGAAAAGGAAAATCGTATTCTTTGACTGTGTTTTTCATCCTTTTCGCCGGTGACGTCTAGGCCAACTGTCAGGAAGGGTGGTAGCTTTAGCATGCCGGCTGCACCCTTCTGTTTTTTGTTTTTTTTCCCCTTTTCTCTTTTAAATCCCTTTTTTAATTGCGACATAATTACTATAGATTAAAATAAAATTTGAGATTATCAATATTGAAATAAAATAAAATATTTTTAAAAAATCAATTCCTATATTTGAAACCGAAATTAAAATTGACGTGAACCTTTATGTGAGTTCTTGTGCGTGTGATTGAGAGAGAGAGAGAGAGAGAGGTGAGCTGTTACCGTTACCTTTTCCTTTAATTTTGGATCCTTTAATTTTGTCCTTTAGATCGGGGAAGGGAAAACGAGGGGCTGTGCAAGAAAGTAAATGCCGTTTATTAGGGGCCTCTTGGGAGACCCTTTCCCCAGTCTATACACATGCTTCCCTTTTCCGTCGCCTATCCCTTTTCTTGGATCATTTCGCAATTGCCAAACGAACGAACGAACGAACGAACAGACAAACAAACAAAATTGAAAATTTTGTGATGGGCACGTAAGATGTTGGATTCCTTTTTATTACATTAACCGTCGTCTAGTGGCGAACTTCCGATTAATGACATAATTATTCCTGACGGATACGTTTATTCATCCAGGGGCAGAAACATCGCTGGGGATCATCTTGCAACCACGACTAACACGTACGGCAGTAGAAGTTCGGCTTAGATATATCGCCTAAGAGCTGTTGGTCCCGACTGAGACATTTAAACTCCACTACCTGAACGGCTTGCAATTTGATAGCTAGACCGTCTTCCTAGAAGTTGGATTAGGGCCGGCAGTCCCATGGTTTTGACTTTTCGGGCGCTTCATTGTATACCTTCCTACTCTTTCGTTCATAATCCTCTACGAATTGGGTACTGCTGGATTGTCAATCCATAGTGCTTTTTAAACTCTGTGGTCCATCTTGCGGAAGGAAGGAAACATATTAAGTGATAATGCACAATTTTTAAGATCGGATCGGACATGACAAGCTACTCCCATCGTCGGGTTCAACCGGAAGTTCAGTGGGTTGGACCAGATTTTTAAAATACAATTGAGTTGGAAAAAAAGGAAATATGTAGTCTCACAAATAGAATAAAGAGAGAGCTGAATATTCTCATGACTATTACAGTTAGAATCCCAATTGCACCGGTTCAACCAGTCCAGTCCGGTTCTAAGGACAAGCGTACTGGGCCCCTCAGCCCCAGTCCGTATGGGCCATAGAGTTCAAATTGGGTAAATCCCATATCAACTGCTAATGCGAGTACTGAAGGGAATGCTCAAGCCTCGAGGGAAGGGACCCGACAAACTCGGCTGACCAAAATGCCCTGTACCCATAAAGGGTCCATTCTAACCGCCGTAATGAAATGGACCGTGCAGGTGGGCAACTACGCCATTTTTATGGATGAAATCTCTTCTGCATAAATAGACGGCTTTAGTTTGAAACTGGTATACACATTTAATAAGTTTAATTAGAGATTTAAGTTCAATCGTATATTTAATAAATAATATTAATAATAAATTTATATAATATTATAATTTAAATATAATTTTAGTAAAATAAAATAAGTAAATTATAATAATTTTTTATTTTTTTAATTTAAAGTAGGTCGATTTTATCATCGGTTCAATTAGGTTCACCGGTTGGACCGAGAATTGACTGGTTCAATTGAAATTAATTTTATTGAAAGTGCAATTGGATATTTTACTGGATCCGATGAGTGGCCCGTTCTTGTCGAACCGGCCGATCCAATTTGATTTTTTAAACTATGGTTTCAGTGGTTGAGAACGTTGACTGGTTGTTTTTGCTCAAAATTGAAGACAGAGCAGTCGCATGTTTCCAATATTAGTAACAACCGATCGGTCGAGGGACCAAGAACAATGCAAAGTATAGTGTCAGAGCACGGACGGATGAGACGGAGACAACGTTGTGGACTCAAAGTACACAACATGAAAACAAATTTACGATTACAACATCCATTTATAATATTGAAGTGCCAAAAATAGAAAAATATGAATCAACCATTGTTTAGAAAAATCGAGATGAATTAAAAATAGTAAGATTATTAAAAAAAAAAAAGAGAAAAAGGCTTTCTCTGGTACGAGGTGATGAGACTAAGTAAATTAAAAGATGCAATTAAAACGATGATCCTATATGTGATTTTAAATTTAAATTTTATAAATTAAATAAATTTACTTTAAATTAATCCGGATGAATTTTTAGTCGGAAAGTATATGAGAACAGCGGTAGGACCAACTTGGAATTCGCTCCTTTACATATCATATCATGCATGGGAAGAAGGGCTCCGTGGGATGTCGATATTCCACTAGTCGTCCGATGGGAAATCGACGATGATATTCCCTTCTCTGTCATCGTCACCCGTGAATGAATTTTTCTTTTTCTTTTTCCTCACCTAATTACTACTCAGAGGTAGAAGTAATGCACGCATTATTATTATTATCCACGTGATCACAGTTCAACTTGGAGTTTGATAATGCAATATAAAAATAACGAGGTACGAGTGTGAAAGGGGGAAATTACCCATCAATGGATTTAGGCAGTTAAGTTGATGGGTGCACATTTCATCCCTCTCTCTCTCTCTCTCTCTCTCTCTTATTTTTAATTATCATTTAGAGATTTCCAGCTCAGGGAATTTTGCGCCTTCATCCACAATTTGTCCTAATTAAAGGTATATTCCATATTTATCTTAAATGGGTTAATTTATTACCTCTTTTTTATTATTAAAAAAAACTTATCGTTGGCTTTTGTTCATGGTATTACTGTGAATTATAATAATTTAAAATTTTATAGTCGAAAATTGTTAAAGAAAGAGGAGAATATGATGGGATATAAGAAGTGCAACTTCTAGATAGAGCTACCAACTCCGGCCATACCAAAAATTAGGAGTTCGAAAAATGCAGCCATGAGCACAAAATTTTCGTGCTTCTAGTTGTCCGATCCATAATTTTTAAAACCGGACCGGGCGGGGAACTAATGTATGCATGAGTTCATGGATCGGATCGGGAGTTCAATATGCTGAATCGTATGTTTAATAAATCATATTAATAATATAATATTACTAATAAATTTACATAATATCATAATTTGAATATTATTTATAACAAAAATTATTAATATATTAATTATATTAAATAAAAGTTTAATATAAAATATAAAATATAAGTTTAGTAAGTAAAATATGTACATTATAATAGTTTTTTTATTTTAGTCGGTCAATTTTCTCACGAGTTCAATTAGATTTACCGATCGAACCAGGAACCGACCTGTTCAATTGGAATTTTTATCTTTAAATGTGCAATTAGATTTTTTGAAGGAACTGGACCGGATGAGTGGCCGGTTCCCAATCAAACTAGCTAGCCCGATCTAGTTTTTTAAACTATGGTCCGGTCATTGTATAAATTGTAAAAATAGTTACTTTTTAAAAATAAATTTAAATCATTTATATTGTAAAATAAAAATTTTATTATATAATTGATTAATTAATTTAAGTAAAATATTTAAATAATTATCAAAATATAATTATATATATGTATAATTAATCTATTTTTAAATTTGTTTTCATAATTTACTTTTTTTTATTATTTTGGTACCGCGTGAAGAATCAATTGGCCCAAAAGCACCTATTCAAGTAAGATTTTTCATGCCGTGCCGTGTGCTCTCGTTATTGCCACCTCTATTCGTAGAATACATTAATTTAATCTGACGAAGCCTCTGCCGTCAATAGTAAGATTCCATGGCCGACTACAACGACCTTCTGTTATGTGAATTGAATGCCCCGTTAAGCGTGATTCCCCGGCCAGAGTCGATCATGCATATGTTCATCAATTTAATATTTAATATATGGAAATAGAGATATATATATATTTTTTATTTTTTTTGGTTTAGGAAAAAGTATATTAATATATCGACAAAATCCATGCAAAAATATAACAACCGATCTCCTCGACAGAGTTTCTACTTTCAACTTCCGGTCGTCTATAAATACCTCGTCATGTGTAACAGTCCCCGGCAAGCTTACTCGACGCAGACAAGTTGAGATACGTATATTTTCATTTTTCGCACGTGACCCCACACCATGGATCTCCGTCAAGGTCCATTGTTGTCTTCCTCTAACTCCCTTGTGAACCTCCTGGCCGTGGTTTCCCTATCTCTGGCTGCTGTTAAGTCCTCCGATCCGTCCTTCAACCTGCACTCACCATCGACCGCACAGTTCAGCTCTGATTGGTCTCCGGCTGGTGCCACTTGGTACGGCGACCCCCACGGTGATGGTAGCGAAGGTAAACTATATATATATATATGATGCTTGATTAGATAACATGCCTAACGATTTGTGTCATCAATATCGATGTTATCTTGGAAGCACTTAGCTTGCAGAACTATGCATTGCTGATTTTCGCCATCCATTAATGGCTTGGCATGGTCCAGTCATTGTGTATCGTGATTGTCATCTCGATCAATGTACTTTGAAAAAACTGTTGCTGCACGAAGAATTATATATATATATATATATATGTAGACCAAGATGATGACGAGTTTCTGCATCTGTTTTCTGTCCTTGAAGGAGGAGCGTGTGGATATGGGCCTGATGTTGGGAAACCTCCATTCTCCTCGATGGTTTCTGCTGGAGGTCCTTCCCTCTTCAGATCCGGCATAGGCTGTGGAACCTGTTATCAGGTCGAGAGAATTCGATAACTGTTCTAGTTATTTGTCTTTTTTCATTTAACATGAGAAGTTATCGAAAGATTAGAGGGGAAAGATTCTTATATATTAATCGGTTCCAGTCGACTGATGGATTTAATTTTCTTCTTCAAGGTGAAATGCACGGCGAATGCAGCTTGCTCAGGCAACCCGGTCACTGTCATGATCACCGATAGCTGCCCCGGTGGCCCTTGCCTGTCGGAGTCGGTTCACTTCGACATGAGCGGCACTGCGTTCGGGGCCATGGCGAAGTCTGGACAGGACGACCAACTGCGGAACGCTGGAGTCCTGCAGATTTTGTATCGAAGGTAAGTCTTTTTCTCCCCCTGCTTGTCCAGCTAAAGACCCTAAAACCTCGGACAGAATCCACAAGAAACGATACAACTGAATACTACCGTGTATAGCCTTACTATACAGGCATCGCGTTAAGAAAAGGAAATTACTCTGAAGGGAGAGAAGATCGATGAAGCATCCGAAACTGAAACGATAGATAGATGTACGGGTGAACGTCGGGAGAGAGATGTCAATCGATTAATTCGGTCAAAGATCATCATGATTGAATTTTCCAGTAGTTTATAGCATATTGCTAATGGGAAGATCACGGGTCGTATAGCAAAGGCTCCTGGGTTACATATGATTTCATGGCAGAATGTTCATTAAGTCAATACATGTTCTCAGCACTCTCGCTTGACCATGGAAAAACAAAAGATATTATATGATTATAATAATGGCTTATCATGTGTACACTACAGATCTAATCCATGTACATTACACATGAGAGATGCAGAAGCTCTATGCCAATTCTGCTCTACATAGTACAAATTGGGAAAATTATCTGAGGATTTTTCTCTCATTTGTTTCCTTGAAAATTATTTAAATTGGGAAGCAGGGCTTATTTTCCAAAATTAGGCTGAGGAAATTGTGTTTTTGCTGGGAGGAGTAAGGGTTTTTCCCTTATTAGGCTCAAATAAGAACTCGTTTACAGCCGGCAATAGTAGTATTTAAACTGAAACGACAATATTCGTCAAATTATAGGAAGATTTAGAAAATCCTAATTAAATTTAACTGATCGATGAGAATAAGCAAGCATTACATACATATACTTATATATATATACTCTGATTTATTATTAAACACCCAAGGGAAAAACGAAAATATTTAGAAAATGTTCTTGAGCTCTGCGGCTTGCTTTCTCATCCTGCAGAGTGGAGTGCGAATATCCCGGGGTGCCCTTGACGGTCAAAGTCGATTCCGGTTCGAACCCATACTACCTGGCCGTGGCGATCGAGTACCCAGATGGAGAAGGTGACCTCGACTTGGTCGAGTTGAAAGAGTCCGGCTCGGACTCGTGGCTTCCGATGCAGCAATTGCGGGGCGCCATCTGGAAGCTCAACTCGGGATCTTTTCTGCAGGCTCCGCTGTCCATCAGGATCACGGAGGGTGAGTCGAGGAGGATCCTAGAAGCCGAGAATGTCATCCCCAGAAACTGGCAACCCGGGGGAGTGTATCGGTCTGTCGTTAATTTTTAATTAATTCTAGCTCCACATAATCAATACGGGATGTTGTGATGGTATAGCTAGCTGTGTCAATGACTCGGCTTCACATCAGTTAAATTATAATAATAATTAATAAATACGTCTTAGTGTCTGTTCACGGTCCCAGTCAATGAACACGTAATTACGGCTTTAGGTTGATCCACTTGCCCACCGTAAAGTGACATCAAACAATAAAGCAGATCAGTGGGTCGGGGTTTCCACCACAGGGTGAAGAGAAAATCGAAAGTCCGTGCTCGATATGCCACGGGGTTTTGTCGTCTATGTGGGGCACAGATGGTGCCACTGGACCACCCATCTGTAGTAGTCACATGATCACCTCGATGGAGCAAATCCGACGAAGAACAAGTTCACAGCTTGCTCTCAAATCAGAGGTGAGGAAATCAGCACACGAGCTCAGTATAAATCGACAGATCTAGGGAACCTGACTACTGCTTGCTACAAAACTCCCTATAGAGATCAAACAACGAGAGAGAGAGAGAGAGAGTGTGTGTGTGTGTGTGTGTGTGTGTGGGAGATGTAAGAGTGATGACGCTCACATTCATGACAAAATATGAGAATGCGAAAGGTGAGAAGAAGATGAGAGTAAGGTGAGCTGAAGGTCAACAGAATTAAGCGCCGGACACGAATATGAATGGAGGGTTCCTCTTCTTCATGGTTGCAGGTTAGGATCGGTTCAACCACGATGCCCGAGTAACAACATTATCATGAAGCCTCGAAGTGAGGATTGATCTTCCGATTGATGGTTGCATCCATTCAATTTGTGTATACATTCTTTGGTTTGTTCTTTTTTATGAAGGAATGTGCATTATTCAGTTGGCTGTCTGGGATTGTATTGCCACGGGTGCTCCTTCGGTTCAGTGGCTCAGGGGCTCACTGAGGGAAATTGGGCTGGATTCGAAAAATCTTGTTGGGCCCGCCCAACTAAACGGGCTCATCTAAGAGAATTTCATACTCCTCTCGTTACGTGGCAACCAACTATTGGCTTCCTTGACGTGGAAGCTTTAACCGGGCAGAGAGGGACGAGGAGTCTCGGTTGTGATATTACACAAAGACGAAGACGAAGATCAGTTGTTTCCGGTCAAAAGTCAAAAGCCTCAATTCGGATCTTTGAGCCGGTATCTGTCTCCTCCGATCTTCAAGCTCACGGAGGTACATTGATCTCGTTCTCTTCTCCGATCAGTCTATCCACGAGTCACTCCGATGGATCTGTTTTTAGATTGGTCTTAGATTTTGACTCGTACGGATTAGTGAAATCATGCCGATGAAGCATTCAATTTGTGAAATTATTTGTGTTTCTGTTGTTGATTTATCAGTCCTATTTGCAGAGGGATAGATCCTTGGGTTTTTATTCCAGTGAATTGATCGAGATCGAATTGGGTTCAGCGCGGTGATTTTTGCCGACATTGTTGCTTCTGTCCATAATCTAATTTCCTATGTTTGTTCTCCTTTCGCCTGATTCGTCTTCTTGAATGCTAGTCTGTCTGATATTGATTTCCTCCTCTTTGTCATCGTTTTATTAAGATTGGCATATTATGTTTAGAATCGAAACATATGTTGCATGCATATTACGGGAAGAAAGGCCACAGATTTCTTATCAAGGCATCTTTTCACTGAAAGTTTTGTCAAAATTGAGCCCTTTATCAACGAGTTTATGGGTGAACTAGTGAATGATGAAAATCATGTCATGTATTGTGATAAAACAGAGATTGCCGTTGGCTGTTTTTATGGTTTGGGCCTGGTTTTATCTAAGCGTTTGATTATATTAACGGAAGATATCACCTCTCTAGATTCCAGATAGATGAGATATTCAATGGATCAGGTGAATCTAAATTGAGGTTTGTATTGTATTTGAAAAAGAAAAAGGATGGAGAGAGAGAGCCGATGAGCAGGGAGTGAACTTGAGAAACGGTGAACTTGAGCATCGTCATTTTTGTATTCTGTTGGAAGCTTGAGCATTGTTTAGGCGTCAAAAGAAAAGTATAAGCTTCTTCCTTCCAAAATTTAGTTGCTTGTTGGTAGTGTTAAGGCACAGATCATATAATGTCTTCAAACAGTTGTACTTTAGATTGAAACTAGAATGTATATGTAACCAATAAAGATGCAGCATAATGATTGCATGTTTAAGTGGGAAGTAAACTCATGCTGAATGACCTCTAAGCTTCATGAACAGTGCTGTAATGTTTCTATTATTATTTGCATTTGACATGAAATGGCAAGAATAATAGAACATACTATCATGATCGAGTCAAATTCCTTACATATGAATTGAAAATGCTCTCTTCCAGTCTGCTGTTTTGAAATGCATGATATATGAGTTAAGGTTGACGTTCTGGCAGTTGTGAAGATTGCCCACTTAGTTGAAGAGGTCTTGATTGACTATGATTTTCTAGAACACAATATATTTGCTAAGAGGAAGTGGGTATCGTGCAGAATAGATCTTGTCGTCATCACTTCTCGAAGAAATAAGATCCGGACTGTTTCTTACTCTCTTTGTTTTTGCCATATATCTCTAAACAGCTCGTGTGGATTGTGCAGAGAAATGGCTTTAGGCGGAACAGCTCCCCCAAGAGGAAGCGCAGCTGCTACTGCAAGCTTGAGAAGGAGGAGAACCTCGAGTGCTGGAGCCTCGGGTGGTGCTGCTGGTACGATGCTCCAGTTCTACACCGATGACGCTCCCGGTCTGAAGATCTCTCCTAATGTCGTTCTTATCATGAGTATTGGGTTCATAGCCTTCGTTGCTGTCCTCCATGTCATGGGGAAGCTCTACTTTGTTCGTCGATAGAAATCGACACGGGGAAGGACGTGCAATTTATGACATAGTAGTTCAACGTTGTGGGAGGACCGTCCGGTTGGTCGTTTGATACCGAAAGCCAGACACTTTGCAGCTCTGTGTTGAATTCGGTTACTCTGATGCATATTTTCCATTATCCTCCTCTGGAGTTCCGTCTTTTCTAGATGCTGTAGTTTTGTACTTACTTAAATCGGGGGGCAGTCCGTGAACTCTCTCCCGTAACTTTAAATGAAGAGGGTATTCGAGAGAGCAATCGTATGGCTTGACGACTTGGATCGGGGCTTCTTGTTTACAATCTGACAGGTCCATCTCTGTGCCTCCTGGATGGCTGTCAAGTATCTCTCTATCCTCGTGGAGTGGGCTGGATTCATGTTGAACTGACGACATATTACTTGAGCCCATAGAGTGCCTCTTTGATGGAGCTCAAGACGTGGCACCAAGGTCGACGACAAAGGAGTGGCTGCTGCGGTGGAAATGGAAACTATTGCGGGGATGTCTTGGTCTTGTCAACGCTGGAATGTCTCCTCTCAGCTCGCTCGAAAGTGAGTGATGATTGGTACAAGAAGATCTTAACTGGGAGCAATCCACCGGGATTAGGCCATTACAGGAGGAGGAAAGTGGGTTGGACAAAATTTAGAGATGAATAATTATATTTTCTTTCCCCTTTAATTTGCATTATTATTAATTATAAAACCATAAATTATATTACTAAAAACCATATTCTCATTAATTAACTCAATATCTCCTTTTTTTTTAATTATATTATG
The DNA here is from genome assembly GCA_900006705.1 of Sonneratia caseolaris. Classification (NCBI taxonomy): domain Eukaryota; kingdom Viridiplantae; phylum Streptophyta; class Magnoliopsida; order Myrtales; family Lythraceae; genus Sonneratia; species Sonneratia caseolaris. The sequence continues at coordinate 3,368,518 of CXYZ01012692.1, forward strand.
ATATAAATATGGTGGATCTCCCCATTTTGTCCCTTTTTTTCTCATTTTCCCAAAATACAATTTATACAATTACTTAATAATAAAATATTAGGGGATGCACTGTCTTTTCAGTCTCATCTGACATTTAATCGTGTGATCTCCTCCACATATTGGTTTGTCTTTTTTCCGGCATTTTTTTTAATGTCTCATCAGAAAATGACAATTAATTGAATTTTAGGGGATGCATCCCCGATTTCAAAGGAGAGAACTCCTCGAAATCAGGGAGATTTATGGGGGCAGAAAATTGGATTTCTTTTTTTGTTTTTGGTTTCTGTTTCTAAGGGGACAGAAAAATGAAGGGAGCAAGTAAGTCCATCTACATGTGGTGACCCCAACGTCCAAGTGTTCTCCCCTGCCTCCAACCATGGAAAAGTTAGGGTTGGGAAGAGATCGAGATCGGGATTGGGATCGGGATCTTATCCTTGCCCTGCTCAAAATCCTTGCAAGTTGGCTTGGGGGGACAGCCCTTCCTTTCTCTCCTGTCTTGCTCTTCTCCTTTTCATGTCTTGCTTTTGCATTCATGGTGTAATCCGCAAGAAATAAAAACTATAAGGTTTGATGAGAGTTCATTCAATATGTTGATCCGACTCGAATTGTACTAATTAGAATCAAATGAATTTCATGCATCAATTAATTTATATAAGAGAAAAAAAGAATTAAAAGGGGTAGAAGGGTTTGAAATAACATTGTACAACCCTCCATCCTCTTAAATCACCCATGAAAGGGCTCTGCCAACGAGATTTTGGTGGGGGTTTCATCCAATTTTCATCATTGGATCAGTGTTCAACTAATACAATGCAATTCCAACTATTCGAGTCCCGGTGCTCTGATGGGCGGTCAGAAGTCAGAGAGGGTCACGGGCGATTCGATTAGGTGTGTGATGCCTTGGAAAGAGAAACATGTGGTGGCTCCTGAGTCCAAGTCGAGGATCCAGCATCCAATCATCCATCTGTTCGTCTTTTAGCGAACATCACACGTTCCATGTCTCCCCTTCCCTCCCTTTAGTTTCCTCCCCCTCCTGCTGGTCGTGCCCAGTGCAGCGATTAATTACAGCAGTGTCGATTGACTCAAAGTCGTCGCCATCGCCTATTATTGAGTTCCATTACGGAAGCAAATATCTGAATCACTACTAATTGTCTCGTCTCTCTGAGTACGGAATACTCGCCGTGTATACGCAAGGTGGCGGCTTTGACCGATGCAGCTTTTACCACCAACCACCGCTTAAGCCGTGACTGCTCTGACCCACGACATAGCCACTGCATAGCAAGGCTACCAGATTTGAGCACGATTCAGCCGGGCCACCGAATGGTTAAAAAAACAAGGTTGTGGGCAGCCGCCACGTGTCGTCTGCTGGAAAGAGTAGATTTCACAACACATCCTCGTATCCATGCGCGTGTAACCCTCAATGATACGCCCAAATTGCAACCATATATATATATATATGTGTATATGTTTATTCATCAAATCAGGAGAAAGAAAATTGGTATTCTTACCCCTGTACTGAAATGTCCCAGACAATGCACGCGTGGCAGGTAGACACCTTATTTTGCAACCAATCGGTACGGCAGGGATTATATCGAAATAAGAGAGACCATTTGAGAACCCATAAATCGGTACGGCATTATTCTCGTAATAAATAGTCGATGCAATCGTGTTCTCACTTGGGTCTACGCCATCGACACCACAGCCATGCTGAAATCCATGCAAAATGTACAGCTCGACATCGATGCCGCGTGTAAGATAGTCCCGAGGTGGCGCCTAGCAGTGACGAAAAGTCAACAATTGATACTGTATCTGCATTATCAGACGTCCTTCAGCAACAGAGAGGAACTCGGGCGTATCCCATGTTTGTATAATTAAAACTTATATAGGACAAACAAAAATCTGAAGCTGAAGTATGATGGATGATATTTTCTAAAATATTATACAAATAAAATGAGTTCACCACAAAATAAAATTAAAAAAAAGGAGACAAAATTGATAAAAGGATTGCTTTCGTCCCAGTTATTGGAACCTTGAAAACTTGGGGCTGCCAGTCTCAGTTCTAAGAACTTGAAGCTGGCGGCCGATGCATCTGCTGATACATTGCCGCCATCCTGCTGTATGCGTCCAGAGTCATTGGCTGCCACCACAGATCAAACACCCATTACCGAGTTGGTACCAATCATGCATTTTTCTTTATTTTATTAATTTGAATTTGAAATAGAGTAAATGAATCCACTCAATTAATTAATACTAATAATATCATAATCAATATTGACAATATCACATACCGGTTAGATCACCTTTATTTTAAGAATAGTAAGTACACAAACTTGACTTGCCCTAAGGTAATGCGGTCCCGAGAACCGAGCAATAATCATCACTTTGGAGGAAAAATTTGCCTCATGAACTGATGAGATACCTGTGACTGGCAGGCGAGGAAGGCTGGGAGCGGGTCGGCTAGGGCTGATGCCGAGTTAGGATGGAGCCGATCACCAGTGCAGCCGGAGCCGTCCCAAGGAGGCCCCAGGGGCAGAAAAGGGACGGCGGCAGCCATGGGGTGCATGATGGGAGCCGGGCCGTTGGGCGGCACGCCTGGGAGGTTGGGCCTTGCGAGGGAGTTCAAGTCCATGACCCCGGGCATCCCCATGGCGCCCATGCCCATGCCCATGCCCATGCCGAGGCCCATAGGAGCCGCCATCATGGACATCTGGAGCTGCTGCTGCTGCATCGCCATCGGCAGCATCATCGGCTGCAAGTTCATCCTGCTCATCATCTGCACCTGTGCTTGCAGCTGCTTCAGGTACTCTATCACTTCGTCGAGCACCGAGGCCTTATCAGTCTGCAACAATATTTACATACGTAAATAACATAACCCGGAAATAAAGAGTCATTATAGTCGTAAAGCACAAATTAATATTCTCATCCAATAGCAGTGGTGACTCGACCACCTCATAACGTTCAGGTCTCGTTGTTCAAACCCAAACATATTAGACGAAACCGATTTCCTCTGATTCTCATATCCAAAGAACATGCAAGAGAATGAGATTCAACCCAAATAGAATCAATTGAACAGTCAACTGGTCCAACTCTCATATGTAAAGGAGGAGATAAATCAACAGAAAGAGGTACTGTGTCTCCCAACTTGCACATCTGTGTCTACCTTTCAATTTCACCTTGCCGTATAGTCTATGCTGCACAGATGTAAAGGCAGAGGAACAGTAACAAAGACTAAAGAAGGCGGTCCCGATCTATCAATTTATCGGGCGAGTCATCAAAATATCGGCCAAGGACAATATCATCCATACGTTGTGGACAAAACTTTCAATCTCTACTGTACTATAACTATCACCATGTTTTTGGGTGATGCGTGGACCGTTCTGGGACAAGAACTCAACCCTGGTCGCCGGCCCTATTGTGTGAACATCCGTTTTCCACGCCTCCCCACCCACGGTTCTCTTTGTAAAACGCTAGATCGGATCAGTCCAAGCAGGCTATCCATACGGAGCATACCCGATTCGTAAGAACTGCCCGAGATCTCTAATAAAGAGATGAGCAAACGCACTTAGGGATTGACCCAACTCTTTTGTTAACAGGCGCGGCCAATGTCGTCTCGTCACTCCGTGCCCAGGGAACCAATCTCCTCCTGTGTCCAGTCGTTATCCCCATTACAACACACACCGAGTGAACGAGGATCGTCCCTTCCCCACAAATAATAATCTTTCGACCACCACCACCACTTAAGATCAGTATTCCTCCCATCGCCGGAAGTCAACTCGCCAGTATCACTTACTGGCCTCGCAATGCCGGGTCCACGGGCGGTCTCCTAAATTTACCCTCTGCCAGACAGCTCCGTACTATTTGGGCGAGAGTATGGCCACTAGGACCGGGCGTATGAGGCGGAGAATCATCGTGATTTGAGTAGGTCGCTCAAAAAGATGGTCCGGGGGGATTTAATTGATACTGATGTCGAGTAGGTTGATGGCACACAATAAATGTGAAAAGAGAGCTGGAGAGGAATCATATACCTTGCTGGAATTAGGGACCAGCTTCTGCAGCGTCTTCATCCTTTGGTTTATCTTATCCCTTCTTTTCTGAAATCGATAAAAAAAAAAATCCAAATAAGTAATCTCAATACTGCATATGTTTATCCATCATTTATTTTGTTTCCCCGACTGTGCTCATCCCAGTGATTGATGATCGACTGGCACGAAAAAGGCAGCAGTAGAGCCTTCAAGTTTAGGTTGGGATTGCCCTAATCACCTGATGATCCGCTCAACGTGGCAGAAAGAGGATACTCTTTGGTGTACGTGTGTCATGAGATGTTTTTTCGGAAGCATGAATGCTCAGACAAGATTTTCATGCACGCGAATCTGAACTGGGTTGAGACGATCGTAACATGAAAATGGATTGACCATCAGGTCGAAGGTTAAAAAGTTTCGACGAAATTCACCCGGGAAATGATCTGGGGTACATACACGTTCTGACTGGTTGTGTATGGCAGCAGCCCTGCTCCTTTTCGTAGAAACTGAGGATTTGCCATTCCTCTTTGCCTTGTCGTCCTCGTCCCCGGCTTCCTTCTGCGGATACAGCAATTTCCCTTTAGTAGCATAAGATGACGAACACCAACATTTGTATCAATACCGAGGGCAAAATTAACATGTAAACACATACATTTAAAAAACAAGAAAAAAAATGAAAGGAGAAATAAATTGATAAACAGAAGTAATTTCATTAAAGAAAAAGAAGAGAAGAAAATGAAAAAAAATATCCCTGCCCAAAACGCTAACGCCCCCCACTAAGAAAAAAATCGTGTATTCTTGGGATTGTGGGATAAATTTTATCAATTTCTTTTTACAAAAAAAGGAAATTTAATTACTGCACAAACGAGCCCATACGAAAAAGTACTGGTTCGAGGAAAAAATATTACTAAAAAAGTAAAGTTAAAAAAAAAAAGAAAAATAGCTTGCAGATAATAATCCATCCAGCAAATAAGAACAAACGTAATCATTGGACTGATGAGACTAGAGGCGGAGAGATGCCTGAGACAGGCTGTGGCAGACGGAGTCGAGCTCCTCGGCTGTGGCCCGAGTTTCGGGCGGGGCGCCAGAGCTGGTGTTGTCCTGGGAGCCCATGGAGGTGTACCCTTCTCTGTCGCACGTCTCCATCGTCATCTGCAGGCTGTCTCTCTCCCTCCCCACGGTGGCGCTCCCGCTCACGCTGTACTGGTCCCTCCCGCTCCACTCCCCGGCTCCCACCACCGGGACCCGCACTGCAGCCGCGACCCTTGACCGCTTCCTCGCATCGCCCTCCTGCAGGCCGGCGGCCGCGGCAGCCCCGCTGCAGGAACCCACGCGGGTGGAGCATCCGACCACGCACGTGGGCGGCACAGTGGAGGGCTCGTTCAGGAGCCGCGCGGTCACAGCCTGGTCGTGAAGCTTCTGGTGCTGGTGGTCGGCAGTGGCAGCAGCAGCGCAGGGGACGAGAGCGTCCATGGTCATGGTGGCAGAAGTGGCAGGTCCGGGGCGGTCGAACCAGGGGACTAGGTCGTCGAAGATCGGCACCGGCTGCTTTCGCTGGGGGAGAGAGTTAGCCGCCTGGTTGACGATGGATTCAAGAGTGCCGGTGCCGGTTCCACGGGGAAGCTTGTCCCACGTGTACTTGTTGTTGGAGAGGTTGGTGGCGGAGGCCGGCTGCTGGGGCTGGGGTTTGAGGGGGTTCACGCGCGGCTGGCCCAGACCGTGCATCGCCAGCTGTCCGTTCTCCCATGTCAGCTCCGCCACTTCATAGTCCAATCTGCAACCAAGAAATTACCCACTAATCAACTCCCTTCTTATTTCAGTTAAGTTTCTTTACGAAGATATTACTCTTTGGAGATCAGTCGAAAGAGGACGGAAGGCGGGGAACAAACATGGGAACGTCAGGATGGATCGAGTTGGAGTGGGAGCGAGCCGAAGGCGTAGGCCTCGTGGGTATGGGATTGTCGTCGACATCCCAGTCGGGAACGCGCTGGCTCATCTCGCCCAATCGCTTTCTTCTCCTCTTCTTCTCCTCTTCTGCTCGTCGTCCTCCTTCTGCTCGTCCTTCCTTCCTCCTCTAGAATGATTCTCGTTCACCAGCTACCACACAAAAACACTAGGAAAGAGAGAAAATAAGGGCTTGGGTCCCTCTCTAGTGGGCTGCTGTAATGGTGTGGGAATATGTAGAGGAAAATTTCTAGCCGTAAAGGCTTTTTGAGTTTGTCGGGAAGAGAGGGATTTTAGGCTTACTTTAAGGTGGATTCCAATATCCAGCCGTAGCTACGTAAGGGATTTTAGAAAGATGTGTGCTGTGACCTTAAATATGAATATTTTAATATTTTACCTTTATCAATAAGATCCCCACTCATACCTCCCTTCCTCATCTTTAGGTCTTTTATATCTCCATTTACAGTAAAAAGGACAACTATTTTTAAGGTCTTTTGACTATTGGAGCTCCAAGGACGAGGTGGAAGTGAAATTGGAGGTTTGTACGATTGATCTTATTCATTAGGGTAGAAAGAAAAAACAATCATTGATATAACCAAGACAGGAAAATGCAGGGCACCAAAAAGTCTTCATGATGGGACAGTGAGAGAGGTTAGCTAAGGTAATTATTAGACCTTTTCACTGGTTATATTTTCAGATTTCTTCTAACCTCCTAATGAAAAAAAATCATAAAAAATAAGGAAATGGATCAAAATTAAAATGTCTACTTATTATTTTTTCTTAAGTTAGAAGCGTTTTTATAATATTATATGTCACCCATAAAGTTCACAATATTGTATTTTTTTTTGGATATGTCCACAAAATTGTGACACACGTTGACGTTGGATGAGAATCTGTATATGCCGACCAGAAATGGGCCGATAACAGTTCTCCAAAAACCCGCTGAACTGATGTGAACCGACGGATGAACCAAGAAAGTAGAGACCTCAATTCATCAGAATCTCAACCTTTGGCCCAGTTTGCTCCGCGGCTGAAACAAAAAGCAAAAAAAAAAGAGAGAGAAAGAGATGGCTTCAAAGATGTAGGCACCGCGAACAATGATATGGGAGCTACGTCGACGACAGAAGACTGCGGAGGAGGCTTCTGGTTCTACTCTTGGCTAGCGAGTTCGGATTCCTGTCCCAACCAACCTTTCTGTTGGGCCAATTCTTGTCCCATCCTAAGAATTGATTCTTAAATCCTTATCGAGTTCAAGAACCGATTTTGTACGGCTGGATCGGATGATCATTTGCTCAGGATCGGTTTCAAAAACTGTGGTCGAGTGTTGAAATAGATATCTATAACAAGTTCTTGCCTATGTTCGTGACATTTCACATATAGGATTTGCCAGCTTAATTGTATTTCAATGCTGCACCGGTGACCGGCGAGGGCTAGATCGAAGTGAAAGCTCATGCGAGGCTCCGCCGAGGGCCTCCTCCGACTCCTCCAGCAGTTCATCGATCGACCCGCCCAAATCAAACAGATACACTCCCGCCTCATCGTCACCGGCCATCTCCTCCTCAACTCCGCCGAAGCCCCACCTTCACTGGTGACGTCGAAATGGCTGCCCACCCTCTTATTCAACTCTCTCATAAGGTCTTACTCCCAGTGCGACCAACCTCACGAGGCCCTCCTGCTCTTCACCCACATGCTCGCTTGCCGGGCCCCACCCAACTCCTTAACCTTCCATCCCCTCATCAAGTCCTCCGTCTCCCTCGAAAGTTGGGGGCCGTCCCTCCATGTCCAAGCCATCAGGCGTGGCGTCTCGTGGGACCCGTTCATCAAGACCTCGTTCCTCAGTTTCTACGCGCGAGTCGGCCGACTAGTCGATGCCGAGAAAGTGTTCGACGAAATTCCCCATCCGTGTCTTGTTGCACGGAACGCAATGCTCGATGCTCTGTGCAGGAATGGGGAGGTGGGTTCCGCTGTCGATATGTTCCATTCCATGCCGGAACACGATGTGATCTCTTGGACAAGTTTGGTTAGCGGGCTTAGCAGCAACGGTTACTTTTATGAGGCAATTGGCTTCTTCAGGAGGATGAATGTGAGACCAAACGAGGCCACTTATGTGAGCGTGCTTTCCTCCTGTGCTAATTTGCCGGGACAAGGCGGACTGAGTAATGGAAAGCAAATTCACAGCTATATAATTCGACATGAATCTGAGCTGACCGTCTTCGCTGGGACCGCCCTTGTAGACCTCTATGGTAAGACAGGTTGCTTGGGATATGCCAGGAAAGTTTTTGATCGGATGGATGTGAGAAAGGTCTGTACCTGGAATGCGATGATATCTTCACTTGCTTGTAACGGCGAAGAGAAACGGGCCCTTGACATGTTCGGTGAGATGATATCGAATGGTTTGAAGCCGAATTCTCTCACTTTTGTTTCAGTCCTTACAGCCTGTGCTCGTGGGCAATTCGTGGAGTTGGGTCTTGAACTGTATAGGTCCTTGTTACGAGATTTTGGGTTGGAGCCAATAATGGAGCATTACGGGTGTATGGTTGATCTGTTGGGCAGGGCAGGACTACTCAGGGAGGCGACTGACTTCATTGAGAGTATGCCCTTTGAGCCCGATAGTTCGGTTTTGGGGGCCCTTCTGGCTGCTTGTAAGATTCCCAGAGCAATTGATCTCAGCAGAAGATTAGGGAGGAAATTACTCGACATTCAGCATACTCACCGCTGTGGGAAGTCTGTAATGTTATGCAACATTCATGCTGAGTCAAATGAATGGAACAGCGCTGCTGTTCTGAGGAAGGCGATGGTGGAGTCCGGCGTTCAGAAGATTCCAGCATTCAGTATACTCGACCCTCTCTAGATATTTGCAAGCAGAAAAGTTCTAAGAGCTCTCAAACACATTTCTTCCTATGGGGAAGACTGAATCGGAAAGCTTGGTACTTCTTCAGTGAGGTTTGTCGACTATGCTATCCTGCTTTCATACAGAGCAGTTTCACCCATGATCAGCATTTTCAAGGAAGATTCAGCCAGAAAAGGGGTTTCCAGCGAAGAACTGGACGATAAGAGCAAAGTAAACCTACTTGTGAGATGGATGACACAATTCCATTTTTAAATTAAAAAAAAGAAAGAAACTCTGATTTGTTGTCCACCACATATATTTCATCCCATGGGACCTCATAGATTTTCCTGATTCAGAGAAGAAATATGTATCGACATACCAATACCGTACACTAATCACCATGATCCTCCACGTAGCTTCTGCAACTGAAACATTGGACTCCCATGGCCGTCAGCTTGTCCCTGCGTTCCACTTCACCTCCGGCTCTGACACTGACGGTGACGCGTCGACCCGCCGCCAGGTGTTCCCTTACCGCCGCTGCATCCCCCAAGAGTCGCCTCCTAAGCCTCATTGCCGACCAGGACCGCGGGCTCAAGACCCAGAGGGACCCCGTAGCCCTCTCCTCCATCATAGCTGCTATCGACGATATGGCTGCACTGGGCCGCGACATGGTCACCACCGACGGGTCCCTCCTCTCCTCCACTTGGCGGCTCCTCTGGACGACCGAGAAAGAGCAGCTGTTCATCGTCGAGAACGCCCGGAGGTTCGGCACAGCGGCGGGGGATGTCCTTCAGGTGATCGACGTGGACCGGGGAGTGCTCAACAACGTTATCACTTTCCCTCCCGATGGAGTCTTCTTCGTCCGATCAACCATCGAAATTGCTTCCGAGCAGAGAGTCAACTTCAGGTTTCTTTATTTCTGTCTCGGCAGTTTTTTTTTTTTGGAGAATTAGTCATTTCATTCCATGTTAAACCCGCCAGAGACTGGAGCTTGTTTCTTCTGGTGCAGATTTACAAGTGCTGTTCTTCGTGGGAAGACCTGGGAAGTCCCACTACCTCCATTTGGGCAGGGCTGGTGAGTGCCTATCCATTATATCGTCTCCCTCTTTGAAATCTGAAACTGAACCAAATTAAGGTCGATTCCGAATATGCTAAAAATCGTAGTATGGAGGAGCAAATTGTGGTCATCTTGTGACTTGTGTGGCTTTCAATCGCATCAAATGGAGAAGAGGGATAGATGAGCCAAAAGACGGTAGTTTTTCTGTTGGAATTTTCTTCTTTCTTGTAGGTTCGAGTCAGTGTACATAGATGATGAGATTCGAGTTGCAAAAGATATCCGGGGGGATTATCTGATTGTGGATCGTGCTCCCTATGATTGGAAAGAATGAAGACCAACGCCTACCTATGACATTGCAGCCATCTGATGGCACACCATGCAGGTAACCGTCCATGGATTTCCTCCATCATCAAAGAAACATCTATTTCCCCATGTCTTACCCCACTTTATTTCAATATCTAGCAAAAGTCTGGGTCTTGACGCACTCAGATTACTGTCTCTGGAGAAACCAGAAGGTTCACAGCACTACATGTCACTTTGCTCACCACACATCTGAACTCTCAAAAACGACCGTGGAGGCATCGAGCATAGATCAAAATGTCTTGGATTTGTAAATCTTGTTTTCTCTTGCAGTGGCGCTTCTCTTTGTTATTATGCGTGTCAAGATGAGTGATGTGGGGCATCATTCTTTTTTTTTTTTTTTTTAATTTCCTTTCCGTTTCCTTTACTCATTCCATCTCGATGCTAATAAACGGTGCCATACCGACACAGGACCAAGCTTACGAGAGGCATCCTTACCTTAAACTAGAAGGCAAAAACGGTGACAGCAGCCTGATTTCGAGGCACAGGTTGGTTGAAACCTGAACGGGTTCATGATCTCGCGCTGGACCGATAAAGGAGATTCCTGAGAGAACTTCAAGGTCTCCAATAATTTTGTCATTCTGTTTATCTGTTTTTTAGTGAGACAACAACGTATTATCAAGCCATCTGTTAGACCAAATCGCACTGTTCATGACTGTCTCTTACAATCTTTTAGGATTACTGTGTGATATATTCTTTTTTTATTTATAAGGAAAGTGGCAATTTGGACATATACTCTCAGCTATTTTCAGTTCAAATGTTGTTAGATAATGGACATGATACTTGGACAGCCTTATGTAGGTGTCATATATTAGCCTCAGTGAATATGGCACTACCATGGGAAAATTTTGGAAATTAAATTGAGATAGAAGTAGAAGAACTACCATGGGCTCAACAAATGCCCGGCCCACTCCTGGGGGAGCCCAACGGTCTGGTTCTCAACGCAAACTGTGTGACGGCCATTTTGAGCTCTGACGGATGACGTGGCGAGATCCCTGCCGCAGAAGACTGGAGGCTAAAGATGAACCCGTCGGCGCACGAGCGCGCCAAAATTAAACCCGGACTCATCCACATCGCTAAACGATAATGGATAACTTCTCCCTACGTCCGTCGTCGCTGTGTACATTGCAGCGGAGGATCACCGGTGGTGCTCCTCTGCTTCGACTCTCCCCCCTCGCTCCATGGAGAAGGCGAAACCCTCGGCTGTCTTCGTCTCGTCCGTGCCTTCTGCTCACCGGTGAAGCGGAACTCTCAGGCCGCTCGATAGACGGGCGGCGGGTCGCTCTGAGGGGACTAGGCCTAAGGCGACCGTGGTTACTCTGATTTCGAGCTCGTAGTGTGTTGCTTGCTCGCGCTATTCTTGCCTGATCACGGAGATATATATTCGATGGCTAGCTGTGAGTTATCCTTCACTCGACTGCGCATGGTTTTTTTCCCCCCGGTGCTGTAGCGAGAAGCCTATGTATGTTGTTCTCATAAAATATTAACGAAATGATTGCCGCTAGTCCTCTAATTGCGTATTTGTTATGGCTCTTTGGTTTCGGATTGGGGTTTGATTTTGCTCATGCTGCATTTTTGCAGAGTGGAAGCTGAAGATGGCGTTCAATCCTCTTTCATTTGTTGCAGTTGGAACAATTTAAATGTGGAAATGTCAACTAACCTTTTACTAAGCAGGCACCAGCTTAGTTCTTCAGATGACACTCCATTACAGTTGTTATGTCTTAGATCCGTCTTTACTTCCTATGAACAAGTTTGTGATAATCAGGATTTCTTTCTGCCAAGGAAAAATTGTGCTGTTTTCGGATGAAAGATCACAAACATGTCCTCCTCACTCACCTTACTATTCCAAAAGCACATACAGTTCTCAATGCCCCTTAATACCTCTCTTTCTCTCTCAGCGGAAAACCCTAGATCTCATCCAGCTGCTCTGGCGCCAAGCTTCTGGCTCCGATTATACTCATTGACGGTGGGGTTAGGTTTGTCTCCTGTCTCAAGAAGCCTCCCTTACCCTTTGTTGGGATAGAATCTCCTATCTTTGTTATCAGAATCTGAGTTTCGATTACTCATCCGATCTTCTTTATTGGCATGTCAATCTGAGCTTCGATTACTCCGTTTGAAGGCTTGCTTTTCTCTTCATCCATCATATTGGGCAATTTTCTTAGTCTGTTGAAACCCTAGTTTTTTTATTTGCTCAAAACCTTACTACGATTGTAATTTGGTCAAGTCTTAAGTCAAGAGTATGTATTCTTTCTGTTTGTCATTGCAGTTTGGGTGTAAGTTTAGCAAAGTTGGGGTGAATTGGTGGTGTAGTGTACTGCTTCTAATTGTGATTGGTTCTCATTTTGTCCTGTGTTGTGGCACTCCTGAAGTTGATTTGTTCGTTTTTGGAAGATTGACCTCTCTGGAGCTCCCTGATCTGCTGTTGTGTTAGGCCAAGCCCAGGAGAAGTGTATTTGGTCTTTTAAAGTTTGGAATACTGATAGTGAATTATGTTCATAAGGTCTACTGTTTATGTATTCCTAGATCTATTGTTTGGTTATTAATGCTCTTTGATTATCACTAAAAAATATGGCAAATCATTTCTACTTAATTTTGAATCTACTGACAGGTAAGATTGTGAAAGGAGCTTAAATGAAGAAGGCGAAGCAGATTGCGGGCTTTGCTCTAACATACAAGAAGAGGAGATACAAAGGGTTCTGGAGTTATAGCTCTTCATTCAAGAGCTGGTATGAACAGGGTTGGTAAGTTGTATCATTTTAAGTATATCTAGGATTAAGTCATTATTAAAACATATCAAAATTAGCCGTGGGCATTCTATCCTGGAATTGTTGAGGGCTTGGGGGAGCCTGGACAGTTTGTACACTAAGACTCCTCATAAAAAACTGTATGTGCTTTTGGAAGCTATACGAGGGGCGGTGGGGGATGGATTGTGCAAATCTGGATCTGAAGTTGTAGGTCAAGGTACACTTTTCTTAGTGCCCATTTAACCAAAAGTTTCTCAAGATTTAGTTCTCTTGTGAATCTTTTCTTGCAGTTCCGGCTTATGGCTTGCAGGTTAGGGTAGATTCTCTGTAAGAATGAATAGCTTTCGCTGTCTCGTTTCTATTTTGTTTTTTTAATAACTCTTTTGGTTTTCTATAGTTGAATTTAAAGAGTACCATCTATTTGTTTACTTCTATTGGCTTGTGCCAGAATCTTGTACGCTGGATGTTATCAATGCTCTGTGATGGACGGAGCCTGTTAATAGTTTTCCCATGCCCCTTCACTATTCATCCTTTGCTGTATTTATGAGTTGATTTGATGTGTTGTGTCACTTATGAGGATTGCTCAGATCTCATGCTAATCATCCCATCCTCTCCATGTCTGATTCTTGTGTAGTTATGCTTATGCATCTGATCTGTTTCATTTCTTTGCAATTGTATACGATTGTAGGATCCTTGTGTACTTTATTGAATCTAAATGCAGATTAGTTTTCTGTTCATATCTTTTACAGTGCTGAAGGTGTCAGGCGACCAAAAAGCTGCTGTAAAGGAAGAGGTGGTGAAACTGGTAGGTGATATTTACGGGTTCTTCTTTTCCACATCAATCTTTTCGTGAGCATGCTGTACATGGTCATCTTCAATTGCTTGAACTTTATTGGCTCTATCCTTGTGCAAACATGTTGGGTTGCGGGCTTTGTTGTTTGATTAGATTTTCATTTCCTCGATGGGGCATGTTGTCAGATATGCTCATGTCCCTGACCAATTGACTCTAGTCATTTTCTTTTTGGATTTATTTGGACGTGCATGCTGGCATTTTCTGTGCCATTATTGTTTTGATGCTCACCTTTCCTTCATGCTTGTCGGTGGTAAATGTCTGTTTGGTTGTAAGAACTCAATATAGAATTGCGAGTGAAAGTTGTAGCGAATGCCCTCGCAGATAGTTATTCTTTATCGTTGGAAGGAGTTTAAAGGTTGCAGATGCTTGTGGACTTAGTTTTAAATTAGCGTTCTTTTTGTCCCTTTAAATAAGTGTCGAGCATTTTTTGCATTTTCAACTTACATTGATACGTGGACAGGATTCGGCCCTTCAGCTATATGCTCTCTGCGGATCCCGTGCAGTGGCCGTTACCGCATCCCGCAAGTTGACTTGTGTTATCAATTGGTTGCAGCTTTTATTATCACGTTTTAAAGTTCTTTATTTTTTTATAATTAAAATGAGCATCTTGTAAGCCTTGTAGTCAGGGTATGCCAAGTCTCTATTTGGGCCGGGGGGGCCTGATGAAACAGAAAATCCAATGGGTCACCTATTTAGGACGGACCTTCAACGAGATATTTGGATATTCTTGGGCTAGCGCATGTAGTGGGTTAAATCGGCTCTAACCAAGCACTTTTACACGGGCCCAATATCTGGGTGATTCAACTCATCGGCTGAGATGGGCAAGAGCAAGATGTAGGTGAATGTTCCAAGTCGGCGCTCAACATAGACGATGGTGGTTCATTATGGGCAACATACCGTTATGGGCCCAGTGGGTCTTTGATGACGGGTACACTGATATTGGGCGTCAATAAGCCTATTCTGTTTCCTGGCTTTTGTCTCAATGCAGGGGGCCTGGTCAGCTTCATGCTGAACCACAGAAGTCATGATTAGCGTGAAAGACATTGTAGGCTAAATAGATTCAACAGAAGTTTTCTGTGGCAAAATATGTTTTTGGGCCAAGTCTTGCACTATTTTGAACGGGTGTACTTTCTAGTCTAACCCGTCCCGAAACTGGGCCGTCTGGACCCTATATTCTATGCAAGGAATGCATTGGGCCTGGTTTTGGGCAGTGTTTGATTTCATGGATTTATTTATGGAGCATATGTTGTTTGTATGGGCCCCGTGTTTGACCAAATTCATTATAGCTGATTTGCGTGGGCCTCGACGTAAGGGCCTAGTAAGCCCAGTATGGGCAAGCTTCATGCGGGCCCTTCCGGCAGAACTTAAGACCCATGAAGCCCATATACTTTTGTGCTTAGCCTTACAATGGGCTATGGCTTTTGTAACTGTGAAAGGGCCGATTGAGCCTTCGTGTGTTAAACTTGTTAAGGTTCTGCGGGCCTTATTGAAGGCCGATAATGTGCTTAGTGTTTTGGTTTGTTCTCATTATTGGGCCTTATGGGCTTTTCTGGAGCTAGTATAGGCCCAACAAACTAATTTATTGGCATGCAGGGCCTGGTGGCCCTTCGTTTGTGGTTTTACGATGGCTTCGGGCCCATCTTTTGCCCATATGTGGTCACCTGGATTTCGTGTTTTTTCTTGCTAGTTGAGGATCAGTCATGGATTTCACGTGGGCTATATACGTGTTCATGCTGGGCTGGATTAAGTACGAAATTGAGCGCTCTTATTGAGGGTCTAGCCCAAGGGGCCGGATGTGCTTTTCCTGACATGAATGTGGACCACAAACAACCTAGATTTTATGCTTCGTTAGTTCACGAGAGCTATGGGCCGAAACAGTGACTGTATCTACTAGCCAGTTCACCCATGAAAACTTGTGCCGAAACTAATATAGCTGACCCATACTTGGTCAAAAAGAAAGAAAAGGGCTAAAAAGCCGCATTTCAACTGGTGATGATAAGCCAGTTAATGAAATGATAATAAATAAATTCCTGGCGATGTACTCATCCTGGCAACAAAACTGTTTTGATTTCTATCACCATCACTAGGAAAGTAGGACTTGAGTATACTAACCTCAGGAATGCGCATTCTCGCCAGTAATTGGAACTGGGGCAAACAGCATTCCCTTCGAAAGACTAAAAGCCATGACGACGTCATGTGGAGCTCCATTGAAAGTTAAGATGCTTGAATATCCTAGGAATATTTCCACGCAGGCTCCTTTTATGAATAAAAATATCACAATCAAAGCAGAACATGTGTCTACAAATAGTGCATGCAGTGGAGACTCGTTCCACTTACTGCATCAAAAGCAGTAAATTAACCAAAGCGAAGAAAAGAGACGGATGATCACAATGCTTTAAATGGAAAAATAGCTTACCTGTAATAAAAGATCCGCGGACTCTAAGGTCGTTCACTTTTAACGTTTTGTGATTTCATTAATAATGAAGAGCGCTCCTACTGATATTATGTAAAAGATAAAGCAATAGCCTACAGAAAAGCTTGGCATTATCAGAATGATCTGACTGAAGCGCAACATTGATCACCATGTCACAAATAAGATTTGCTTCATAATAGTATTTGCAATAACTAACATGCATTGGTTTATTTTGCTAACCTTGTTTAGCATGGGCACATGCACATCATTGATAACGAAGGTGCCTGCAGTATGCAATGAACAACTTCATGGATAAACACAACTCAGAACAAAATGATCACAGTCGAGCCATTAGTTTTATCACAAGGCTCATGCATCCATTTCCATGCTGGGAAAATTGGCTCCTAAAGATACAATTAATAAAAATCATAATAAATTTGTAGTCTGATTTCATTAAGGGCATCAAGCTAACGTTTGAACACCTTATTATGTTCACTCATTTATTGGTCTCTTTCTAAAGCTTGTTTAGTAACTAGTCATAACATACTGCTTGGTAAACAAATAGAGCGCAGCAACATCACTAGCAGCTCACGAGTGCGAAGCAGAAAAGCTGCAACACGTTTTGACAATTTTGGCAACAAAGCCAGCTGATATTTAGATTGGATTATGTGATACTTAGTGGGACAGAAAAGACTTTGTCAGTAACTGAAACAGGACTTCGCTAACCTGTATTGTATGAGAGCCACATAACCGGGATGTCATGATTTGGAATAGATGATGACGCGATCTTGCCAAATGGGGTGAAGAGGTAAGGCAATAACACAAATATTACGTTCAGTAGGGAGCTCATACACTTTTTGCCTGGCACCTAGGAGAAATGTAACCTCCACCCTTGGCCTCTTCATGGAATACACTGATTGAGTAAATATTTTCTGCTGCTCCTTATGGGAAGCCCATCTTGATCAAATAATTGCACATCCTGCTAAAGCTGGAGGAGATAGTGCAAGCTCCAGTATTAACTGTTTGAAGTCAGACTGCCAGAATTATATTAGGTAAATATATATATATATATATATATATCAGAAGTGACATATGGTTAAGAGATTGTAACTTTAGCATTAGCCATTTTAATCCAATAAACTACCTATATCCTGTTTCAGTATCTGGTGATTTCAGACAACATTCTCCTACTAACTGTACTATGTATGTATATTCCAAAAATGAATTATATACTGTTAATATTGAAAAGAATAGGACACGAATTACGAAGATAGTTGAGAGCAGGACACAAGTTTATCTCACTCATTCATTGCAGTAGAAGACATTCCCCCAGTTTCTCGGCAGACGTGTACGCACGTTATAATTTCACAGAGACCGATATAGAACACCTTATCTTTGCACTCTAGCATTTCTTGATGGTGTACTTTATGTCTCCAGGATCACATGTACCAAGAGCTGGATATGATTAGAACTTGATCAAATGATGGAATTTGAGTAAGATAGCCATGAACAAGAACTAAGCAGCTCTGCAACGAGAAACCACCAGAGAGTACCAACCTGCCCATCAATATGTTTCAACATGCGATTCAGTACTTTACTGAGTCAGAAAAGTATGAGAAACTCCATTTTTATGGCCATTAGACTGCTTTGACCGAGGATTTTAACCAAAAGAACTCTATCATGAAAGGCTCAACATGTTTTGCACCTAAAGCCAATTGACTCAGTTTAAAGCCCGTTTCCACTGCAGCCTATACATGGTCAGCTACTGTTTTGTCAGGACATTTGGAACTATATATGCTCACAACATGGTGTACATTTACTACATAATGCTTAACCAAAAGAAAGCTGAAACAACCTCAAGTTGAATATACTTAATAAAGTTCCATGTACAAAAATTCAGAACTGGAAAAATGGAAGAGCATATCCTGTAAGAACAAAAAAAATGAGGGATCGATATCACAGGCCATAGCAAAATAACTTGACGGAGTCTATATATCTACACTGTTCCAGGAGAGGAAAATGTTCCTAAGGAGAAAGAGAAATTCAAGAAAGTGCGGAGATTTGCGAGTAAGACCACTGAGAGATTCTACTTCTCAGCACAGTTGAGTGGATGAATATGTATCACTAAACTATCAATTTACTGAAGATTAGGAAAAATCAAAGTACGTTAAAGAACACGGATTTTCTGCATATAGAAGAATCAACATTTCTCTTACCTTGCAAAGTCAAGAGCGATGTAAAGATATCAAATAACACCCCTTTGATTGGAAAGAGACAGAGAGCAAAGACTTCTCCGACACTGTCATGGTATAGGATCTTGTCATCAATTGGACAGAGCAAACCAGATTCCTTCTCATGATCTCTCATTTAGAATAGGTTTATTCCGAAGCCTCATGGTCTTCCCTATTCAAATCATCTTCATCATCCTCTTCCTCAGCCTCCTCATTGAGATGCCTTCTCTCACCACCGTTCATGCTACCCCTACATCACTTATGTAATGCCTTCGGATCTCAAACCTCTAGTTGACCTGACCTCAACTTTTAGATCGAAAAAACATAACATAAGCTAAAGCCGGAAGCATGAAATAGAGAGACGCACAATCATTTTCCAGCCAAATTGAGGGAAATACCAACTTTACCTAGAACCATTTATTGGTTGCAATCCATTGTCCAAAATAAAGAATGCTAAAAGATCCAATCATGATATCCAAATTTCCAATTAACAAGTTTACTAAGAAATCAGATCAATTAATTTGTAGACAACTGACTAATAAGCAGCGCAATTACCATATGCCAAACAATGCAAACCGGCTAACAAGTGCAGAGGTAGGAAACTAATAAGAACCTAACGATGAAGTTCGGGGGCCTCCAACAGTAACCTAGGGAGAGAATTTGCTTGAACTTACACACTTCATTCCTCGGAAGAGAGGCTAAAGAAACACTAGCAATTTTAAGAGAGAACAATCGCACGAGACGCCCATCGCACATGCATTATCGTCAGAAAACGGAAGGAAATCGAACAACCGTCCCCTGCCTGGACCATTGGACAACTATCTTAGGTCAATGCGGTCATCGATTCAGAACACAGCCGCGCAAATAACAAAACACCAACGAAAACTCTCACCTCTCACTTCGGCGGAGCTAAGCGGCTGCCGGTGAAGAAGACGTCGTGTGGCGGATCAGAGATGGCGACGAAGAGTGGAGAGCGAAGAAGACGAAGCGGTCCATTCTCGCGATCAGCAATCAGCGAGCTGGAATGAAGAGCGAGAGAGACAGGGAGAGAGAGAGAGAGAGAGAGACAGGGAGAGAGGTCCTAAATCCTAAAGACGAGCAGGCAGACAGACACGAGAATAGAGGGGGAGAGAGAAACAGATCAAATTATCTGGGCGGGAAACTGCGAGGTACGCGGGTCACTGAAACGGTGCGGATTGATCTGTGCCGTGGATACCGCTAAATCATCAATTAGCAACTACAAACAAGATAAAATTTTAATTTTTTTTTGTTATTTAATTTATATTCATTGGGTGTGTTGATAGACGCCAAGAGCGTGTTCCACACTCCTGAGCAGGGCACGTGGCAGTGATAGTTGCTTCTACCAATTATACACTGGCAAGTGGCAAAGGCAAAAAAAAACCAGAAAAGGACAGTAGTAATATCACAAGTAGGGGCAAAACCGTCATTTGCACCCACGAAATCTTCTTAAATAAGTACAGTAGCACAAACAGGGTACGGGTCTCTTCAATGAACGATCACCTATTCATTGTACAATAAATAAACAACACCCAATTAAAATTGCACAAGTCAAGGAGTAAGTCTTACTGTGACCCATACCCATTCTAATTTTAAAATTTTTTTATCAAATATTATTATTTACTTACAGTAAATAAATAATACTCATTGCATTAAGATTTTTTTCGGTAACCTCATCTTTGTATGCTTGAGTGAATAAAATAATATAAGGGTGGATGATACTATACGGCATCGATTCAAGGGATCGATCCCATTCATTCACCGACCAAGTCAAGAGTTCCCACGCACTTGATATTCCCATCCTTATATAATAAGAATAATAGAGAGCTCACATTCTTCTCTCTTCTTCCCTCTTCTTCTTCTTCTTCTTCTTCTGAAACTGCACACAGATCCTCCAGCCGGAAACAAACGAAGAACTCAGGAAATTACAATGGCGGATTTTCAAGTGGTGTGCTGCATGTGCGGCGACATCGGTTTCCAGGACAAGCTCTTCCGATGCAGCAGATGCCTCAATCGCTTCCAGCACTCGTAAGGATCACTCCCGTCGAACTTGCAACTCCGTTACCTAATTTTTCACGCATCTGTTTCGGTCAACCATGTGTGTGTTATTCAAGGTTCCTTTCTCTCCCCCCCTTCAATCGTGTCCACTTGCATCTGACTGCTTATGCTAAACTGGATAGCTGTCTGGAAGCACTTGAAGTTTCGGGCTGACGTGAACTCTTCCATCTTCTCATAATTAATTATTTAAGAACATGGTGGGACAGATGATCTCATGTGGTATCCGCTCGAGTCATGCGCATATGATGAATACCACAGCGTCGTCCCGAAGTCGGCACCTAAAATCTTGGGGATGGCTGATCCTCAAATCAGATGCTATCAAACATTTCTGGGGGCCGGCCGGCAAATTCAGTTTTTAGTTTTATGAGCGATTGCTCATATTGTCAAGCTTTTGTTTGCCAAGATATTTTTAGGTTTAAGCTACGGATACGTCCATAGTAACAGATCTTTTGATTTCTCGTGACTGGTGCAGATACTGCAGTAACTACTACACTGAATCGTCGGTGCCAGTCGAGGAGTGCGACTGGTGCCGCAGTGAGCAGCGAAGCTTGACAAAATACGGAGGAGGGAGCTCATCGTCGTCGAGGAAAGCAGCAGCCGGGCACAACAGCGATCGGGTCATGAAGCCCCACGTCCAGGCGGTCGAAAAAGGGAAGAACCCTGGCAGGAGCGGTGAGCCACTTCCTAGGACGGCGACACGGCGGTACAAGCTTCTCAAGGATGTCATGTGTTAGGAATAATATATGTAATCCGTATCTTCGGCGACAACAGAGAGTTAGTTGCGATGGCGCGTTGTGCTGTGAATATATATGGTAGAATAGCTTGTAGCCGTGTGGCCTCTTCTGAAGTGTGCCTTTAGTTTGTCTTAAAACTATTATCTGGATGACAGGGTTTTGCTGGACATGTGGTTTTCAACTGTAGTAGGCTGCTGATCAAAAAGGGTCGAGAAATGCTAAGACAAGTTAGTTGCAAATTTACGATGGCACAGTTCCACGGCGAGGGTGGTTGAGATTGATGATCAATTGTCGTATATGAGGAGGTGGAGGAGGACGAGGGGGTAGGGTGGAGAGGGGCCGGGTGGATGGTGTCGTGTTGTGTAACTTTGCTCTTCTCCGACAGGGTCATTTATTTCTTCGCCAGTGGAGTGATTCATTGAATGCTCACTGAGATTCCTGTTGTCCCATGTATTCGTAGCCCCTTAAAAGGCTGCCAAATTTCTTGTCCAGATCCATTGAAACCTAAAACCCCTTCTCCATGGCATGAATTTTGAGATCGGGTGCTGTGAACACTGAAAAACTACCACGATCGAATCAAATCTTACCCTGACCTTGCAGCAAGAGTCTATGGTTTGCTATAGAGCTGGAAAATCGGGGCTGTCCCGGCCTTATCTGGCCGGGGCAGCAGCAGTCGTGATAAGACATTGTCACAATGGATGATAGGGGCGAGCATGGCCCGAAACGGTCCATTAAAAAACTTCAGTTGCAAAATTTTTTTAAAAAAAATTTTAAAATAGTTATTAGAAACATACATAAGTTAATTAGCATATTTTTCTTTTTTTTACCCTCTAAATTCCATTGATATAACCAAAATACATTGAATAGAGATGAATAGTATTATTTTTTAAAAAAATTAAAACTTAATATTCATCTATCGGGGCTGGCATGTCAATTAAATTTTTGGGCAATCCCAAGACAACTCCCATAAGCATTGGCCTAGACACGGTCATATCGTGCCACACCACAAATGGCCAACTTTAGTTCGCTAATTTGTACAAAGAATTTCATACCTATGCTACGTACGGTTCCTTATGTATCATTTGCATAATATTTTTTCCCAATAAAAACTGCACAGTATTTTACATGATCTGCCCGATTGGAGAGAGTGAGCCTTGAATTAATCGTTCGGACTGTTAACTCTTGATTTGACTACCGCCCGCGAACCAAATCTAGGTTTGATTTGATGAGCCTCCTTTCTTGTTTCAATCAAATCATGTCTGGACCTCATTTTCAGGTTTGCCCAGCAGCCTCATCTTGTGTTAATTTTTGTTGGGATTAAATTCCGAGTAAGTGAAAGTAAACCAAACGAGAAAATTTGAGCGTTGTATAATGTGTTTATTTAAGTTAATTATAATTCGATATTATAATGAGTGATATTTATCTAATTATTTTGCATATTATTTTTTAAAATTTCCCTCATTACAATGATTATACTATTTATATATATATATGTACGTATAATGATGTTATGGTTGATTTAGTCCTCTCTGAGACAAAGTCAGAGATCACCATTAGATCATTGGTAATGTTGCAATCCATGTTATAGCATTACATAAAAGAAAAAAAAGTTCAACTCGTGTATGAGAGAAAAGACATGAAATGTCACCCTCAGTCTCGATTACGGTGATGACTAATGAATGTGGATATCATCTTGACTCGCGTCGACCAACCATTGAGTACACGTAGGAAAGTTCTCCCCCACCCCACTCCCATCCTTGTTTTTTTTTTTTCTGAATTTTTGGTGCCTTACTCAAATTGTCGTTTGATCATCGCTGTAGACAACGGAAAAACGTACGTCTCAATCTAGGGAGGGCGGTGCTATATATGGACACCGACAGATGTCAATCTTGACTGTACATTGGTAGTCATGAGGTTGACTCACCATATCTAGTGTTGAGATATACGATCCCACATCGATTAAATGAAGAAAACGTTGTGCGCTTATAAGAAGATTGGGTACCGCCAGCTATCAACTTGAACTTTTAAATAGAAACGGGACCGATCCCTTATGGGCTCACAACGAATTTAACATGGTATCAGAGTCAATGGGCTTGCACCTTGCCCGACCCGAGTCCATAACCCTGGCTCGTGGTCATTTGATATAAGTCCGAGTACGGAAGAAAATTGCCCGACTCGTGGCCAGTTGTCCCCCTCGTCTGAGAGCGGAAGGAGAGTATCCGGCTCGTAGACAGTTGTGGAGGGCGAGCGTTTAATGACATGTGGCAATGTGAACGTGAGGGCGGGTGTTGAGATATACGATTCCACATCGATTAAATGAAGAAAACGTTGTGGACTTATAAGGAGGTTGGGTACCGCCACCTATCAGCTTGAGCTTTTAAGTGGAAACGGACCCGATCCCTTATGTGTTCACAACGATTATACCATTTTGGTCGAGCTTGGGTTGCTTCGAGGTGGTGGAGATCACCGATTAATCTCACTGTCGAAGTGCTCGCACGATGATCCCTTACAAGTACACCCCAACCATCCTTGGGTTTAAGTTTTCGAATCGGAATTTCTTTGGAGTCATGGTAAAAAAATAAATAAATAAAACACTCACAACACAAGAAACCCTAGGCCCAGTAAGGGTTTTTTTTTTTAATTTCTTCACGCTAAATATTGGATCACTATTGTGTACGGATAACATTCAATCAAAATCAATTTAATTTGGAATTCATTGAACCGTGTCTGTAGGTGAGTCCAATTTCTAACTTAAAAATCAGTTATTATGGACTGATTGTTCATCCGCAGCAATTGAGTGATGCTCAACCGACCGGATAGAGGTTTTTTTTTTTGTTTGGGGGCGGTGGGGATCGACTTCTGACGTGTTCTCTTCGTGTCAGTGCGTGAGAGGAGAATGAAACCGACATGTCTACGGTTGGCTGTTAACTAACGACTTTCCGTTCCCGTGGATTGCCGTCCGTCCACGTTTCCAACCGAACGGGCAGATGGGCCAGTGTGGCTGCCCTGCCCGATCTTACGTTTGTGTGTCATTAACTACTCCGCGAGCATGATATGCAGTTACAGAAAATGCCCTTCAATGTTGATGGGATTACCACCGAATTCGCCGTACATCTTGGAGTGCGACCTTGACTTCGATATCCTACCGGGTTAATGCTCGGGGAACGAGTAGAGTTGTTAAAATAATGGTCCGGATCAAATGGGCCGGGAACCGTCTGCCACGATTACAGGTCGGCCTTTTATGCTTAACAGTCTATACTGATTACGGTTCACGGATCATTATAGCATGAACCGGCTCAAAACCCCTACCTAATCGGTCGGTCCACGGTTCATGCCGGTTCAACTCCTAAACAGTGCATTTTATCTATTTTTTAATTCAAATTATTTAACAGTGCACGGTGATTTGATTGAATTGATATAAATATTGAAGGGCGATTTGATCGGTGAAGCCATCGACGTGAATAATGATTCGATCGGCTTGTCACCGTGAGCTGTTGCAACTAACGATCAAATACTTGGCCATTTATGGCTGTTGATTTTGTAGTGAATTGAAGGAGATCACAATACTTGGCTAGCGGAGGGCAATGGTTCACGGATCGGATAGGTGCAATCCGGTTTTGGACCAGTTTAGTAGGATAACGGTCTTTGCCAATTACTGTTCAATGGACCTATATTTCTGACCCGACTTGCAATCACCTATCAATCCAATATGAATGGTTGCAGGCCGGGTCTGGACCGAGTCCAGATTTGGGCGATCCAGTTCCGGGCCAGCCTTGGACTGTTTAACATCTCTAGGAACGAGCAGCAGCAATCTGGGGCGGGTCACTTTCGGGTGGGTGAAAAGGGTTGAGTCGTTCCCAAGCCAAAGTCTGGGGTCGCTCTCGGTTACTCCATCACCTCGAGCTGGCGGGGAAATACCGATCGGATTGAGTCATTTACAAGAATGGTGACAATCATACGAAGCACCTAACGGCCGGTGCTCCTTCCAGAGCCATGGGCCCCCTCGTTTCCTTGCTCATGTTGAAGAGTTCAATATTTGAACCGGTATATGAATTCGGATAAATCTATATGCATACATGTAGTTATGCCGTATATGCATATTAATATGAATTTTATGCATAATTTTAAAAACCAAACCGGGTCGGCCTGTTCAACGGGAACCGGCCACTCACCCGGTCCGGTTCCAACAAAAAATCTAATTGCACATTTAAAAAGAAAAACTCCGATTGAACCGACTGGTTCCCGGTCCGACCAGTGAACCTAATTGAACCGTGAGAAAACTGGCCGACTTAAAATTAAAAAAATGAAAACCTACTATAATGTACCTATTTTATTTCACTAGATTTATATATATTTTATATTAAATCTCTGTTTAATATAATAGTTATATTAATGATTTTTATTATAAATCGTATTTAAATTATGATATTATGTAAATTTATTATTAATATTATTTATAAAACATACGGTCCGACCTATAAACTCATGTCTACACCGGTTTCCGGTCCGATCCGGTTTAAAAACTATGATTTTATGCACTAATTTTGCTTTTGATTAAAAATTAAGAAACTAGAAATTTAATCATTATTTCCCTTTATTATCTTCTTTTTCTTGTCATTTTTTAGATTTATGGATCTTATTTGCGACAAGACAAGTAAAAATGCATATGTAACCCCAAACTTTTTTATTTAAATCAAATAAGCCCTTCTTTGATAATAAAGCTTCCACTGTCCTCCCCCCTTGTGGGCTATATGCCGTCGAGAACAATAGCAGACCATGCTTCTTTGTGATGCCACTTCCCATGTCGTCTTCGTATTTGTTCTCATTTCCCTTCCACTGTTCATCACGCGGATCGAGACCCGCGCTTTGAATCCATATCCTTCAGCGACTCACATGACCGGTGAAATGCGCAGCTATGGATTGCAGAGATTCGAGAGGTTCATC
This sequence comes from Sonneratia caseolaris, assembly GCA_900006705.1. NCBI lineage: Eukaryota > Viridiplantae > Streptophyta > Magnoliopsida > Myrtales > Lythraceae > Sonneratia > Sonneratia caseolaris. Next base: position 3,394,747 of record CXYZ01012692.1, read on the forward strand.
GGTGCCAGGAAGGGCTGTAACATCACCGGAATATCGAAACTCAAGGAGTATTTCCACCGGTTCGGGTACCTCCCGCAAACGAATAATGACAGTTTCACCGACTTGTTCGACGAGGAACTGGAGTTAGCTGTCTCGCTGTATCAGGAGAAGTTTGGCTTGCCTGTTACGGCTAGGCTCGACGACGGCACGCTCAATCAGATAGCTCTGCCCCGGTGCGGAGAGCCCGACAGAGTCGGTAAGCTTATCCATTTGACAGAGAACTACGTATATTTCACTGGGAGACCTAAGTGGCTGCGCCAGAAGCCAATGACATTGACTTACGCGTTCTCGCCTCAGTTTTTGATCGACTACCTGAGCCCGCGAGACATCGGAAGCGTATTCAAACGTGCGTTTTCTCGGTGGTCGTCGGTCGTCCCCATCACTTTTGCCGAGACTGCCGACTATGGCTTCGCCGACATCAGGATAGGGTTTTACTCCGGTGATCATGGAGACGGGCAGTCGTTCGACGGAGTGCTTGGGATCCTGGCACACTCGTTCTCCCCTGAGAACGGGAAGCTGCACCTCGATGCATCCGAGAGGTGGGCCATCGATTTCGAGACAGAGCAGTCGAAGGTGGCCGTGGACTTGGAGTCGGTTGCCGTGCACGAGATAGGTCACTTGCTGGGGCTGGCCCACAGCACAGTGACGGACGCCGTCATGTACCCGAGCTTGAAACCGAGAGAGAGAAAGGTTGACCTTACGCTTGACGACGTAAAGGGCATCCAATCGCTGTATGGTTCGAAGCACAATTCGAGGTTCGGGTCGTCTCTGGTGTCCGAGAGTTCATCTACTAACGAGGCAGCTGCCATTCTAACTGGGACTAGCAGGAAATTTCCAGGGTTTGGCTCGTTGTTGCCTGTACTACTTTTAGGGTTTACAGTGACCCAGGCAATCTAACTAACTGTTTACCGCGGGATAGAAAGACACCGGAAATACGTATAGTATCGAACGAGTCTTTCGACTCGGCCAACAAAGCAATCGAGTGGATTGCTCTTGTTAGCTCTGCGTCCACCCGAAGGAAGCCCGACTTTCATCTTCTCGCTTCTCTGTATTACTGCAGCAGCCGACACAGAGTTAGCCGATGCATCGGTGCAATGTCATCTTGGATAGTGCTATAAGTAGGGAGCTCGGGACCACGGGTTGGTATGAGGCGAATGTGGGCTGGTATGTGTTGTGGTGCATGAAGTTAGTTGCACTCTGGTGGGTGTGAGAGAATCTCATTCTTTGTGATTTGTGTTCGAATGTTATACTGACCCTATCACTGTTTTGGTGATAGTGAAGATTTCGGCTGGAGTTCTACACTGATGGATGGAGAGAATTGATGATATATATATATAATGATCTATTAGAAAAGGATGAACTGTTAAGCTAAAGAAAATAATGAGTACAACAAATCACTATACTACAAGTGTTCAGAGGGTTTCGTGTGGCTGAACATTATTGCACTGTACTTCAAAAATTTTATTGACAATAAGGTTGATCAAGGCTTTGGCACACAGATCACGTTGCTCTCTGCTATCTAAGAACTATCACTACGGCTAAGACCCAAAATGAATTAGAGAAAAAAAAACTTTGATTTTTCTGAGGGAAGATTTGATAGAATCAGGGAAAGAGGAATACCCGGCTATTCTGTGCCCTTCCTCGCCTTGTGTGAGTTTACCAATTGCATCTGCACGTCCTGAGAGATTGGTAAGAGCTCTTTGTCCTCCATCGTGAATTCTCCTGTGCCCTGCATGAGAACAACTGCTGTAAGCATTCAAACAATAGTGCAATACCGTTATGTCGGGTTAGAAAAGTGGTGTTTGGTCTTTCACCTGTGTCATTGAATGAAGAGCAGTAGAGTAACCGGACATATTATTCAACAGGACCTACAGACACAGAGAGGTTGGATCCTTTGATCTTGATAGACCAGGAAAGTTTATAACAGGATAAAGCACGAAGGGAAAATTACATGAGCCGTGATCACAGAGTCATCTCCATCCTGATCACTTCCAACAATTACACCTTTTCTCCTGGAATAACATAACATGTGACAGTATGCTTTTAAGTTCGGGTTGCTGACAAGTAACCATGTAAAGAGTGCAGAAAAAAAAATATAACCTAGCACTCACTTATTGATGTCGCCAGCAACATTACCCTGAAATTCTTTTCTGTTGGAACTTTCAGTTCCACCAGCATGATGAGCTCCAGTATCACAGGTTTTGCAGCAGAATAACACTGTCAATTAATGAAAATTTAAGCAATCATCAAATAGCATATCCAAAGAAACAATACGAACAATTTAGAAGACCAGGAAAGCCCAATAGGGGGACTGATGACTATGACCAATAATGAAACCAAATAAATGAACAATGAGGAAGCCAATTTGTATCACTAAGTAAACCAAATTTATGAATGGCCAACTTCATTTAGAACACCCAACACGACAAAGCATAAATAAACTGCCTCATAAGATATTCTATGAAAAGTCGTGTATCCAAAGGTGTGATTTGAATACATTATGGTGATCCCCATTTTTTTTAAAGAGAAAAACGGAAAATGTATTGTTTTGGGTACAAAACTAAATATAGTGCAATTTTGTTTAAAAAGAAACCTACTTATTTTGTAGCAGCGTTTTGTGCAAACATCGATTTTGGGCTCACAGTCATGTATTTGTCAATATGGTGACAAAGTGTAAGCTACCTCAGCTCCATGTGTAAATCTTGTTGTCATAGCATAACAAAATAAATATTTTAATTTCATAAAATAAAAAATCTGAAGATAAAGAAAATTTAAAATTAAATAAAAACAGGGCCTCCAACGACCCTGCTCATGAGGCAAAGCCAATGGAAGGAGCTCTCCTACCTGCCACCTCCCTAACTATCAAAGTCATCAAAGGCCTGTCAGGTCTATAGCAACCTCACCCGAAGGCAGTGACAGACCAGATCTGCCACTAGGTTTTTTTTTTTAATTTTCAGATTTTTTAATTAAAGGAAATATTTTGAACTGCTATATTGGCAAAATTTACATATGGAGCCAAGCCAGCTCAGAAGTTTGCTCCCATGAGAGCAACACTTAAACTTCAGACCAAAATTAGCATTTTGGTTCCCTACATTGTCACAATTTCCAATTTTTGTAACAAAGTACAACAATATCAAAAGATTTTTTTACCTTCTGTGTGGTTTTCCTTTCTAAAGTAAAACAAAGTCGCATATCATTTTTTTTAACTATTCAAAAGAGGGTAACTAAAGAGATGAATAATTATCTAGCCAAG
>CXYZ01012692.1:3398189-3408690 GCA_900006705.1 Sonneratia caseolaris
GGGGGGGAGGGGAATAGATGAATGATTAAGAAAGCTACCTATCTAAAAGCATATATTGCAGCTAATTTGAATGCCAACTCACTTGAATCAACAGCATGTGAGACACCATCAGTGAGACAAATGCGAATATTTTCAACTGGGTGACCAATTAAGGAACCCCTGCATGTCAAGTGAAATAAGTACATCTATATCAGATTCCAATCCTTGTAGGCATAGTGCCGTGTTATATCCTTGTTTCATTAACATATTAGAAGAAGGTGAGGAAAGAAAGACACAAGAAGGAGCATTTATGGAATTTTGAAACAAATAAAGATACCGGGGATGGGGAAAGAAATGAAAGATAGAGATCTTACGAATTGGCAGCTTCTTTAAATCCCTTTTTGATTGCTGGAATAAAACCAGAAGGTATAGCCTGCCCAACAATCATGTTCTTGAATTCAAAATTAACAGGTGACCCAGCTGCAAGTGGTTCAACATACCTATCAATTTAAAGAAACAGGCATTAAGCCTCCTATCAGACTTAAAAATCATGTCCATCTGAACTCTCCTTTTTACCTTTTTTTGCTGTTTGCTCCATGATGGGATATATAGGTTGGTTCAATTTTTTGTGCATGAGGCTTGAGCCCTGTTAAGAGGCCCAAGAACACCTGATTACATGGGCTTATGGGATTCATAAGTCAAGACTACCTCTATAAGGAATCTATCATCTAACCTAATGACATAGAGAGAGAGAGAGAGAGAGAGAGAGAGAGAGAGATCAGTACATAATATTTTCTTATATCAGCAACTGAGTTTGCATTCATTTCAATGTCTAGGCAAAAATGCACCTTGTATTCTGTCCGAATCCATTCAATATAAATATCGAGATGCAATTCTCCCTTACCGGAAATAATGGTCTGTTGAGAGAAGAAGATAGCATTAATACTACTTTTAATCTATTAGCATGGCTGGATTAATCCATTAACAGTTCATAAACAAAAAAAAATGAGCGAAAAGCAACCAACATCAAACCTGTCCACTCTCAGGATCCAATCCCTGAGATTGCGATAAGATAAGTCCTTCTTCTTTGGAGCTTGTTTTGGTCCCAGGGGTGACAAAGAGCAGCTTGCTTCTCCAATTGGATCATTGCTCGACTCGATGGGAACTTTTAGTGGTTTGCCGGAGAAGCTATATTGTTTTTCTTTCAGGAGTTGGTTGGTGGCATGGACACCTAGCCTTTTTTTATAGTATTTGTTTGTTTGCTGGCCATGCAAGGTGGGGTAATCTTTCTGAAATCCATTCAAGGCTTTCAAAAACTATAGAGATAAGTGCAAATTGGGGGTCAATTTGAGTTAGGCAATTAGTAAGGAATAATGAAGCAATGGATTTTGAGGAAATTGCCTACTTGGCCTCCAGAATCTTTAGAAACTGGTGAGACAGCTAAAGACATCACTGGGTCAGGAACATTCATAGAAGTCATGGTATATCTAACTGACCCATCAGTAAATGTATCCCCTGAGAATAGGTACAATAAAGGACCCTTTAACTGTTAGGAGAGTCAGGGGAAAAATGAAGAAAAAACTAAGAATCTCAAAATGGGACTGCCCACATGCAACTGGAACAAAGATTGAAAACGCTTGTAGTTACACTGCTTCATCAGTAGTACAAATTTGGCTTTCCTTTACAAGATTCACTAACTAGGAAACATGGGAAAATATCATGACAATAGATGCAATGGCTAGAATAAAACCTGAAGCACAGTCCACACCAAAAACAGCCACAATCTGCCCAGCATGTGCCTCTTGAATATCCTATAAAATGTAAAATTAGTAACACCAATGCATCACCTTATCAATGAGATTCGACTCATGAAACTTCTGCTACCACGAAAGATCAAATAATCCTGAGAAGAAACTTACCTCCATTTCATCAGAATGCATTCATACAAGACGGGGAACCTGTGCAAAGCAATGCATGGAGAATGATCAAAGTAATCATGCTGAACATTAGGTAAGAATACAAGACAGTAACAAATCCAGCAAATCTCATTAATAACAAATTTTAGGTACTCATGCTGAACTTTATGTAAGAAGACATTCTCCTCTTTGAATTATAACAAATTTTCAAAGATGATAGAAAGCATTAGATAGATGGGAGAATTCTAATTGAAGCAAGATCATTAGAAACTTAAGCACATTTGTCCTGCTGGTTGCATTTAAGAAGTTACAAAAACAAAGCATTGATTGCACTTAGTCCACATTAAAAAATCTGGGCTAGATAAATAATCAATTCTGACCAAAGTGTGTTGTATTGTTCTAAGTTGACAGTAGCCTAAAAACATCAAAAACCATGTAATAGCTTAATTATATACTGCACCTACTAGGTAATGTTTCAACCAATGATATATTCCTTCCTTAGCCGGCAAAAGTCCCAGTGTGTAATCAAGAAAGTGTCAAAATTCCAAACCAAGATACATGGGAAACATATAAGCGCATCTAATAAGCAGAGCAAAATGACTATAAATAAATAAATAAATAAATAAATATATATATATATATATATATATATATGCAGAGCAAATAGCTACCAGATTGTCTCCAACAGACCTTTAGCTTCTTCCCAGTGTTCACATTGATAATGAATTCACCCTTCCGTATCACACCCTCATAGATCCTTTCCAACAACAAAATGAGAGGGAAAAAAGCCTCATTATTTACATGCTTACGATGGCTTGCTGACATATAAATATGCAATTATAAGACTTGCAACTGCATCAATCATATAAGATAAGATCCAGTATCGGGACCACACTATACCTTAAATATGTTAACTGGCCAAACCGCCTTCCTCAAGTTTAAAGGCCAATGCTACAAGAGGTCCATCAGGTGTTCCAGACAATGCAACCTGCATGACACGAACACGATACTGGAGAAAAGATTGATCTGTGACACCTTACTTAATAGTGCATATAGTTATAGAATTGGGACCTTTTCTTCTTTCCTGTTTTGATCAAGTGCATAGTTACTGACTTCAATTGGGCAAGGCAAATAGTTAAGAACACCATCCAAAAGTGGCTGTACTCCCAGGAATAAAGCAGCAGTTAAAAAAAGGAAATATAAACTCACACTTGCTTAATATGATGCTAAAAATGAAAGTGGCAGAAGTTGTGAGACAAGAAGAGGCCAATCAACACCTGGGGAATAATACAAGTTATAGACTACAAACCATGAAAGAGCCATAGCACATATTATAAAGCCTTCGGAATAATATAATACCTTATTCTTGAATGCACTGCCCATAAAAACAGTAACAAATTTCCAAGATACAGTAGCCCTGCGGATTGCTTCCTAAGAAAGAAAAATAGTACAACCATCGGGAAAACAACAACCAAATTTGCTTATCAGTAAAGAAAGGAATCAAGAATCCACTTCAAAATAGAAGAGAAGTGAAAGAAAGACTCGACAAAAGCACAAAAACTTTCCTGATATTCAACAACAAATAATACAAGCAGAAAATTTTGATTCCAGAAAATCCTTAAGATGGCTCCCAAAGGAAGTCAGATATCACCAAAATACTCCCTAAACTCACCTGCAGGTCAGCTGGAGATATTGGCTTGTCATTAAGGAATGTTTCTGCAAGTTTGTCATCAACTTCTGAGACCACCCCAATGAGTTCTTGTCTCTTCTCAGCAACCAATTCCTCCATATTAGCAGGTACTCCTTCTTAAACAGCCTTTTCACTGCATGTGGTAACAAAGTGCCAAAGTAAGTAGTAAAATAAAATAAAATTGACTACCTCAGAGTAAACCAGGCAAGCATACCCATTAGAACCCGAAAGTAGTAAGCTTTCATCTTAACAAGGTCAACAAGACCCTGGAAATCCTCTTCCAGACCCATCAGAACTTGCACTGCAGCACTATGGTGTCGTAGTTTAGATCTTGCCTGAAATACAAGAAACTCTGCTGGGTCATCCATTCAATAATAGCCGCTGAGTGATCTGTCTAGTGCAGATATGCTTTTCCAAACAATTTCAAGCAAATCAATATAAATATCTAAAGGGCTTTCTTTAACCAAATAATGCCCTGGTCAAGCTTTGCTGGAACTGCTCATGGAACCAAAGACTAAGCATACAGTCCCTAGCATTCAGAGATTGACAGCAATGGAACGTAGATTATGCTTCTAACAAGACAAAGTAAAAGGAGGTTTAATTTTCAAGCATTTCACAACCTAATGTCTCAAGAATATTTCTACATCTTACCAGGTTCAGGACTTTCCAAGGATCAGCTCCCATCCCATCAAGTTTATTAATAAATGCAAGTCTTGGGACTTCATATCTTCTCATTTGACGGTCAACGGTAATTGATTGACTCTGTACACCACGAACACTACATAGTACAAGAATGGCACCATCAAGAACACGCAAGGCCCTCTCAACTTCAATTGTGAAATCAACATGTCCAGGTGTGTCAATAATGTTAACCTGTCACAAAAAAAATAACGAAATCAGGAAGAAAAAATGTATTATTCATCAGCAGAAATAAGTAGCATTGAAAACTAAATATGATTGATCAGATCAGTTCAGAAAATAAGACCATTTGACACCAATGCACAGCCTCATTGCTAATTCATAAAAATGCATTCCAAACAGATATGAAATAGCAGAGAAGGGGGAAATGAAAATACAAAGGATGGTCCATAAGAATCCAAGAAACATGTGATCCAGTGAAATGATAATTTGTAGATAGAAAAACTTAAAATTGAAGAAAAATATCTCCAATAACAACCAGAATTGCCTCTCTATCTAAGAATTTAATTGCAACTAAAGAAAAACAAAGGTGCTGATCGTCCCTGTTTATATTTAAATTCGTTTCCTTTTTTTCCATTCAATTTAAATTTTAAAGAGCCAAAAAGAGTTCCATTTTGTTTCCAAGAAAGAAAATAATCTCTCTCTTTTCAGTGTTCCAGAGCCCTTTTTCATCGTCAGCCAGTAAAGGAAAGAGATTTGGAAAATGTTCCTCATTTCCTGCAACCAATCAAGCTCCCGGACCTTCATCTTCACTATATGATGTCTGTACATATCTCATTCCATCGTGAACTCATATCACAATACAAAATCCAGGGAATATTCCCTAAAATGGAATCTCTAGCTTAGTTTGTCAAGGAAGCAGCAGGTATAAAATAAGCCAACCGAAGAAAAGAGTTCGGAAAACCAATTAGACAAGCTCAACGACAAGATTGGCAAGTGATGATCACCGATCACGATTCTACAGTACTTCATTTTTCATATGGGAAGTTGACAGAATTATAATGTATAGTTGAATCCGAGCCCCGAGCATTTTACCCGGTAACCGTTCCAAGTGCAATAAGTAGCCGCGGACCGAGTTGTAATTCCCTTCTCCCTCTCCAAATCCATGGAGTCCATCTTCGCCCTAACCCCACCCTTCCCCCTGACCTCATGAATCTCGTGGAGCTTCCCCGTGTAGTAAAGGATCCTTTCCGTGAGGGTGATCTTCCCCGTATCGATGTGGACCGAGATCGCAAAGTTCCGAAGCCGCTCCATAGACTCGTCCTTCCACCACGGCTCCTCCTCCTCCCTGGCCCGGGCGAGGTCCCCCGACGAAAACTGGCGTCACCGACCCCCTGAGGAGGAGGGACGACAAGGCGACCGAGGGCCACGTAGCGGAGAGGCGGTGGTGAACAAAGTGTGGAGGGGGCGGGAGCTGGAGGATCGTTAGTACCGAGCCATGGTCGGGGGAGCTGTCAAGCTTTCTGCCAAGGGTTCTACAGAGAGTTGTAGGACACAAAACCCACCCTAAAACCCTCGCCGGCCCTTGCCCCGGTTCGGTCAACTCCTGACTTTAGTTGCGGTCAGTCGCGGCGTAGCAAGTGTTCGTCATTATTCGGTGAGCTCGTGGTGGATATTTCCTGGTCAATGTTAACGTCAAAATTTTTTCTGAAATTTCTGGCATGGTAGCTCTCGATTCAGACGACAAATCCCCTTCCATCTTCGAGTAATCTGCTTCCAGCTAAGATTCCCATATTTTTCGTTAAGAGCAGCTCGCAGGTCGTTCACTTGAGAGGCCTTGAGCACTCCTCGAACGAAGACATATCAATTCATTGGGAGATACTGAAAGCCCGAGCATCCCAGCTTAATTTTGCTTGCGCACACCTCAATTAGATTGGATTCCAGTTGGATTGCCATAGAATTTAGTGGGTTTTTCTAGAGTGGACCTCCCTGGCACATTTTACTACACACTACGGGTTACAAGGTGTACAAATGTGGTAGCTGAAAATCGTCCAACAATATATATCCAAGCAACAATCACTAGGAGAACAAACCAAGAAGGAAGACGTACGAAGTTATATATAATACAAGCTCGTCTTGATATTCATTTGGAAAATCTTCGAAAATGATCTCAGATAGGAAATATCACCACATCCTATTTATTGAAGAGATGATGGCAATCTCTGAACCGCGAATTCCAGGGGGGAAAGAAGAAGAAGAAGGAGAAGAAGAAGAAGAGAGAATGGGTAGACCAACTTGTGAGCTTGCTGCCCTCATCAGTCCAGCTGCAAAGGTTGATTGATGACTTTGGGACCCGGAAAAACTGTGTCATCTGTAAGTATAGGATTGTGATTGCTCGACTTCGAGATAAAGCAATAAGCAAGAGCCTATAGAGGTTGCAGCTCCAACTTGTTGCTTTCGCCGTCCTTTGAAGGTTCGGCAGGCGGTGAGTCGGTCTTTTGCTCATTGGTGGAGCTCATCTGTTGGAGTGGGGGAGGGTCGACAGCGGCGCTTGGCATCACGGAATTGTCGGAGAGGTGGTTCTTCATCTCCCTGTGCTCTTGACACATGGCACACCAGTGCATGCAACAGTGCACGAGGCATGGGTCACAAGGTGAGTTCTGCATTAGAAGAAGAACATGGAAATCATCACTATGAGTGCCATTTTTGGGAACTACTACTCCACAAAAGTCTTTCAAAAGACCTAAATAAATGCTTCTTAAAACTAATTCACCAGGAAAGACACGAGATGTGATGATTTAGTCCTACAAGAAGATGGCCCAACCTGATCACAAAAATCTAAGTGGTCCACATCTCCCAAGTCAAAATACAACCAACTGTTCCTCAACAAACAGGGAAAGCCATCATGAAGGAACAAACTTGAATGGACATCAATTCCCATGTGAAAAGTGAAATGCTAGATTAGTTGGAACTCAGATCAAGGAAACGAATCCTGCTAATCTTCAAAGAGACGGCTTTTTTATATTGCAAATGGAAATCTAAGCTCGTGAAATAGAAAGCTTAAAGACAAACTAAAGAAAAATGAAGCAGAGTGTGAGAACATAACACATATACTAAAGGGAAAACGGAGCAAAGCATGAGAACTCAACCCATGTACATCATACATATATTCCAGACCAATATAAGTTCTTAGTATTACCACAATAGTGAACATTTCATATAAATTGGACCGGATCCTTGTGAGCGACTTTCAATTATCTAGTATGTATAGATATTTCTTATTGAAGCAAGGCTTCATCAGTTATAGGTGCAGTGAGATCACAAACTGATTCTGAAAATGTATTTGAGGACAAGACTTCATTGGAGAAGACCATCAAAATATCTTTATCCCATAACACAACTGGAGTACATTTGAACAGCCTTTGGAGTTAGTAACAGCATGAGCCAAACCTAGCAGGGTATAACAAGGCATGACATCAATCTGAAATCACATTTGACAGGCTTAAGATCGATTTGCTTCTATTAGACTTCCAGATGATGGAAAGATCAAAACTTCAAAGATAAGCCTAGCCCTGCTTGAGTTCAAGCTTTCATCAAGCAGTGTACCTGAAAATTTGGATTTAAACAGCTCAAAAGTTAACAATATATCAGATGCTCAATTAACTCTCACTCAGTCAAATCACGCATTTCCCTAGCTCCCAAGCTCGACAAATATTGGGTATTATTTGAGTCCATCTATTTGATAGGAGTGAGGGGCATATGTTTGTATAAAGCTGTTCATGCAAAGACAATTCAAATCAATAGTAATTATTCAAGGAGATCATGGAGTCACCTTCAGATGATATTGCTTCTGTAGTGATTGACGAAACAAGCCAGTGTAGATTCCACACATCCACCAGGCAAAGAACAGGCTCTCACAAATGAGAAATGATGTCTTGGGATCGATACCATGGAGCAATGCTGTTGCAGCAGCAACAGCCATCCCACCTTCAACACATACAGCATGGCAAACACAAGCATTGGTCCAAGGAATATCTTCTCTCAATGTTTCAACATTACGTCCAAACAGGACACAAGGACAGAAGAGTCCAGTCCAACCTGCAAAATGACAATAAAAATTAATAATAGCAGGGAAACTTTCAAAGAAACAATAATATCATTTTTTCCAACTTCATTCATTCAAGGGGAGAATCTTAATGTTCCAATGAACATAATATAAGCATTTATGCAGTAAATACCTTATTACAGATTCACAGTAGGGATTCTTTGCACTATATCCGACCATAGATTCTTGAAGAGTTAAAAAGCATATGCAAAGTTTAGTGAGTGTAGATGTGTTATTGTATTTGCACACAGCATCCATTCCATACTTCAGAAAGAAGGTAAAATGCGAATACACCAGGTAAAGATTTTCAAAATGGATACAGGTTGTGCAACTGTATCTTGCCAGTTGAATATAGGAACTATATTTTTTTGAGAAGACTCCTAAGAGTTGCATCTTTCAGAAATAGAGTCTAGATATTATATCCAAAACATGATATTAAGCTTCAGAGGAAGCAAATATATTCTAATGTCTCTCAGCTTTTTAAAGTCATCCTTGTGCTGGATGCTACACTGTCAATATTCTAACATCACAAGAGTGGACACTAGATTGTGTCAATATTGCTAATAGATCAAGGAATATTACAGCTCTCAGGATCATCAGCACAGCCACAGATGCCAGTTGTCCAATCTTCATCAGCTGGAGGCTGGTAGCTTTCAGGTAAGGGTTGCCCACATTCATGGCATCTATGGACAATTAACTGTAAAGCAATGCACATAATCAGCAGTTGAAAAACAGCATGTTCAAGATGAAATGCATTACTAAGGCATCATTTTTCTTAGCAAAATAAAAATAATAGAATCCAAAATATTGTGAGTTACAGCCGTTCTGTGAATTTCTCCTATCAATACATGTACTGAGAGAGACTTATCAATAACTATTACCAATGTCAGGCCAGCAAATTTATGGAATCTCCTCAGAGTTGAAGTTCAAACATCAAATAAGTGCCCCTTAATCTACGAAGAAACTTTTTACTGACATGGAGAGTGACATTGACACATTCATGTTAAAGAACATATACTGCAAAATGCCACTGCGAAGTGCATAGCTAAACATCTTTTCTCATCCATTAGGAATACTTATTTGCTTTCATATTACCGAATCTAAAAAAGTGCACAACTTATCAGTTTTTGTATTGAGAAGTACTTCTCCCAAAAACTACCAGCAGAATCTAGGGATATCATGTGACAAAAAGAAAAGGCAAAATGTACTGGGTATAGATCAACTCAGGGGATCTTGCAAACTATATAACAGAAAATTATGCTTACTACGAACGAATTTCATGTTAATACTACTCTGACACACCAAAGAACATCCTAATCACCACGTTCACTTTCAAATAACAGTTACCGTAGAACTCATCCCTTGCTGCAATTTATCATTTGATCCTACACTAAATAATAAAGGGAATCTCAGATGATCTAAAAAATATCATAGAAGAAATCACATTTCCATGTTAAGACTGCTGTATGCTCAAAATAACACATTTTCACATCCATGACTCTCAAAATTGGATCTAGGAGACAATGCAATTACAAAAAGAAGAGTACCTGAGGGACTTCTATCGGCTGATTGAGCTCACCGGGAGTAATATCCTCCACAGGCGCCTGCTCCTTGGTCAGCCTCACGTATCTCGACTGCGCGTTCGCCTCCGCCATGCCCGATCTGATTCGATCCTCGACGAAAACATCAGATCCAACGGAATTTCAAAGCTCGTGCGCACGATATGCAGCCTAACGGGAAATGGGAAATGAACACAGGACAAGCAACTCGAGCTCTTACCTTGAAAATGAGCAAGTCGTTCCCGAAGAGACTCAGATAGACAATCGAGAAGAGACAAAGAACCTTCCCTGGAATGAGATCAGCGAAGAGATTTGGCCTGAGGATTCATCTGAAGGCATTCAGAGCACATCAACTCCATCCATCGTCAACCTCAACGTACGCCATGAGATTTCCGTTTGCGAGTCAGGGAAAATGGAAAAGTCAAGAAATGTCGCGACTAGTTTGGCGGTTTTTACCTGCTTGCTTTTAGTTGTGTGTGTAGATATATATTATTTTTTCTGGATAATTAATGTTATATATATTTTTGGTTGAATAATTATTAAAATGTATTTTATAATTAGAATCAAAATTATAATGATAATAAAAAGGAAATGGAATGAAACCAGAAAAAGT
>CXYZ01012692.1:3409380-3464463 GCA_900006705.1 Sonneratia caseolaris
TATTAAAATATAATTATATATAATTAATTATTTTTAAATTTCTCATAATTTTTTATTATACACTTTTTTGTTATACTCTCCTACTACTAACATGATTTATTTTTTATATCATACGCTGGCCATACTTCAAATCGGACCAATTTTTTTACGGGTCTACATGGAATGGAGGTTGGAATAATGTTCTTATGTACCGAACAGTTTATAAAATCAGAGCAATAAAAAATTTATAATTTAATTATACAAAATACACTCCTATATGATTTAGTAAATTTGAAATTTCATTTTCACATTTGCTTTTTGACGTATGTTAATCATTACTAGTCTTTTTTTTTTCAATTCTTAAATTTGGGATTTAAATAAATAAATTATATGTCATGTAAACAAATACCCAATTTGTCAATCCCAATCCCCAATTTTGCCAGATTTCTAACAATTTGTCCAGAATTGGCATGTGAGTGAATCCAGATACTGGTCACTGTATCTGTCCGTTGATATTCACCCATATCCTAGATTTTTCCAGTATTGAATGCCGGGGCCAAAATGGTAAAAACAATAATGACTTCACCAATATTTACATTTATCAGTTAGCTTTTGTCTCCCCACCCTCGCGCTCCCCCATTCAAGGCTTTCTCCTCGTCAAGCATTTGATTCGACTGATTATGGAAACACCAAGATGGACCGACAAAATTGGGGGTACCAAACATGTTTTGTTTACTATGTATATAACCAGCACGGATCGGATGCTACGTTCCCGTTAATTCAGAAGTCTCAATCGAGCGGCCCATTAGATCATGGGACCGAGTTTGTACAAGGAAATCGGACCTAAGGCATATTTACTCACGAATCAGTTCGCTCAACTTCACAATCTCGAAATTTTCCCGGTAGATTTAGGGTATTTATGATCTAGTCTACTATTCTCTAAGTTTTTCTCATCCTCGACGCCGAATGATGTGTTGATTCTATGTGTGAATATTACACAGGCAGATTTTTCTCCTAGATATATACTTCATTTTGAACATTATGAATTGGTATTTATGGTCCAAGACGCGTTGCTGTATATATATATAGTAGAAATATGGAATGGAGTGCGGAGGGATGAGAAACAAAATTGAGGGTTCAAATTGATTCACATGAGAACTTCAGGGTGTAGAAAGTAAATTTCAACAGTCGCCTGTATTTATGTGGGTCTTGTGTGCATGCGATCTCTCATTTCATCTCTCGCCTTTGTCAAAGAATCTCGTATTTGCGGGACAAGCTTCTCTGTCTCTTTGAAGGTCTTGTCGCTCGGGACCCTTTCCATGGTTGCCTTGCTGTTGTTCATTGAGATTCTCTCTCTCTTTTTTATTTCTGGGTAGATTTTCAGTATAACATTTCTGTATATATTGTATTTTTTCATCGAAATTACCCGAACGAAAAGTAATCGTCGCTTTGTTAATTTATAATCCCTTGTCCTTCATGAGCGTTCTAGTGGTACAGCTGATTTTGATGATGACTCCGTGAATTTTCTTTAATTTTTCAATACACGTTGTCGAGTTCGTTGGCGTTTGATATTGAAAATGAGAGTGTGGACATCACTGAAACGGATCTTTGTTCAGATTGCTTGCTTATTGACAATCGTGTGGCTATGCAGCTGAAGTAGCTTCTCGTCGCCCGCTTTAATGGAAGAAGTTGGCCAAACTGAAGACAGAATTAGTGACCTACCAGCGGATCTCATAGACAAGATCCTGCTGCTTTTGCCAATCAGAGATGCCGCGAGAACTAGTGCCTTGGCGAGGAACTGGAGGTACCAGTGGAAATCAATCCCGGAACTCGTCTTTTCTGGCAACACGGCTCCTCATCCGCTTAGAAATGGTCGCAGTATGGTGGATATCATTGGTCACGTGCTGCGGTCCCATGTCGGCCCGATACTGAAGTTCAAGATTTGCCATGAAGAGGTTCGTGATAGCCGCGCTGTCAATAGTTGGATTCGGTATCTATTGAGAATGCACCTCAAGGAATTCTCCTTCTGTAACTTTCATCGGAGTGCTCGCTACATATCAAATCGCTTGTTTGCCTTCCATGATCTGGTCCATCTGCAACTTACCGGGTGTGCAATAAGACTTCCTGCTCGATTTCAAGGACTGAAGAAATTGGAGAGCTTGGAACTCATTCACGTTGCCTCGACTCAAGATGATATCCAGCGCCTGATTTCGAGCAGCCCCCGCCTGGCAAAGCTGAGCTTGCAGCACCTGGATGACCAGATCATATATATCAACCTGGATGCCCCAGATCTCCAAGTTGTTGAAATTATAAGCTCTTTGGAAGATCTAAAATTCCTAACCCCCAACCGCTTGGTTTCAGTGACAGTTAGTCTCTACAGGGATGGACGGCATGTGACAACTCCAGGCGACGCCGAGTTTGGGGACCTGAGCAGATTCCTTCTGAACCTGCCACTGGTTCATACTCTCAATTTACACCTATTTACCCTAGAGGTTGGTTGCAAGTCCAGCATTTACTTAAGAAAATTCAATCGGCTCAACTAGTTTCTGGAATGCTTTTCCCGATTCTTAATTAGTGGTGGTGTTATCAAATTGAATCATCACCTTCTTTGACCTTGTAAATGTTTCTGGCTGCGCCTTGTAGTATTTTCTGTACAGTGACATCCCGGAAAAGTTGCCCACTCCATGCATTGCACTGAAGTACCTCAATCTACAAATGGACTTCGGCAATCCGCAGGAGATCTTAGCAGCTATGTGCATCTTAAGGAGTGCCCCGAACCTCGAAGACGTTGAACTTACAGCAAGTTTATGTGTAATTACATCCATCTTTTTTATCTCTGTTCAATTACGAACTAAGATATATAGCACATCAAGGAAGATGAGATGATTTAGAGTATTGGTGTTCAAGAGTCTCATAGTTATGACATATATAACTATGTATTGAGGGTTAGAGATCCACATCAACAGAGGTCTCGGAGACGGGGAAAATGGATTGTTTCTATAGGCATAGACACAGCCTTGGGGAGAATCTAACCGCCGGTTAGCTAGGTTTCGAGCAGTGATGTCAGGGTTTTAAAGTGGCTGCTAGGGTTTTAAAAGGACGGAGAAAGGTAAACACAGATCAAAATAGAGTTCTAATGGAAGGGTATTTTAATTTTAGGACAAAAATTATGCTAGAGTACCCCCTTGGCTGAATTGTGGGGATTCACTGGGTGACTGAACTTCGATATAATCAATTCAAAACTTTTATATGCTAAAAGAGCTTGTACATAATTCCTGAACAGGCTCGAAGTTGGGACGCTGTGGATAGAGCAGGCTCCTTCTGGAACGAGCACCACTCACCCGGATCCTTTGAGCGGCTGAAGCTTTTATCGTTTAGAAGCATCAAAGGGTGGGAGTCGGAGAAGGGTCTCGTGAACTTTCTGCTCTCAAGTTCCCCGGCGCTGCAGAAGATTATCGTCCGTGTCTCTTTCTTTGAAGATGTGCGGAAGAGCTTCCTGAGGAAGCTGATCGAACTCCCGCGAGCCTCGCCGCAGGTTCAGTTCGTATATGAGCACAAGTTCTTCCAGTTTGAAGCACAGCTCGGAAATGGAGGAACCACCAGGAGCGACCCTCAAGTTCCTGGCCTCCGCCGAGCAAGGAACAATGTCGGAATCAATGGCTAGCCAGTCCCGCCCCATCTCCCTCGCGTCGATACCCCTGGGAGAAACTTATTGCCGCTCTGTCATGTTCTCAATAAGTTGGACGATGGTATTGCAATCTATCATACAGACAGCAGCAGATAACTTACAACATGCAGGAGGACTGAGTTGCATGAAGATGATGAGAATGAGCAATTTGCATCTATCTATTCATCACCTGCGCTTGCGCTCCTCCTTTTCCGTTAATATAGCGTATCGAGACCGGCCGGCGATGTGTCTTATTCCGTTCGTGGATCGTGACATTTCTCGATGGGATGCTATATACGATTCCAGGGCATGCTTTTGTACGCATTCGCTCCAGAGAAGGCTACAAATCATCCCATCCAAAACGTACTTGGCTGACCCAAAGTACGCCTAAGCAAACTAAAGTTATACTACATGGAACTCGCGGCCACAGTATAGCAAACGATTTTGCAAGCATGCGTGTAGTAGACTGACTATACTAGTGGCCGGTATATCCACTTAGCTGGAAATATTCTCCATTTTTTTTAATCCAAACTATTCAGTATCCACAGAGTTTATCCGATCAAAACTAATTTAGATCTCACGAGTCGGACCGACCCATTCAACGGACAAGCGTCTCCAAAACCGAATTCTTTTCATTTCTTTCACGAGACTCGAGTTCGAGACTTTGTTTTAAGGGGAAGATGCGTCGAACCACGTCAAGGCCTGGACGGGTCGATCTGCACCTACTTATAAATGTTTCAAATTATTTTAATGGTTAAATCGAATTATATTTGAAGTTGTTTTCTCTAGGATGATAACTACTCCAATTTTCCAAGCTGGCAAATGTGGGAGTCATCCATATACGTACCTACTTTAGATTTTTCGTCATTGAGCGCTCTAAGCTGCAAAGATGAGCGCAATCATATTGACTTGACTATGTCATGGTGTCTATTCGCTGTGCTCCCTCGTCATGCTCTTCGTTCAAAGGACACTTGGGGATATAACACTTGGATAGACTCGGAACGCATACATACATATATATATATATATATATATATGGACGATAAATGGGATATCCGACGGAAAGGGCACACCTACACTACACCGCTAGTGTCCTGTTATGAGCCTCCTATAGCTTATATACCGATCATGGCACGATCTTACGGTGGACTTGGGTCGTACGTGTTTCAAGATGCCTCTTTCATTCCTATATGTTTTGTTCTGTAACGTCCTCAAGCATTAGTTTTAACGGTTCGTTGACGTGTTATTCAATGATGGTAAGCGATAGTTACCCGCTTATAACGTGGTATGACATCTCGGCAAGCTTCCCTTCACGTCAGTCAAAATTTTGCTATGCCATCAACTCATTATCACGTTGGCAAGTAACGGTAACCGTTAAGATTATGATGTAAGTATGTCGCGAAACTAAACATGTAGGTCGACCAATATAGTCATTTTAAGATGTATATGTTTCATGTATAAAAATAATAATAATAAATGCATACGATTTACATTATAATTATCCCGTTTGAAAAATTTACAAGTGAATATATCATATTTATTAATTCGGTCATAATTCTATTTATACACCTTATGTTGAATCTATAAAAGAAAAATTCCCTTGCTAAGATGTGTGTATATATATATATATATATATTTCTTATGTAAAATATTGCAATGGTGGATCCTCTTGGAGACTCATTCTTTTTAAATTATCAAGATGATGCTGTGAATACGTATGAACCATACGGTAGAAAAATGGAGTAAAAGGTGAGATATTTGCCCCCACGGCGTAAACTGACTGGGAACTTCTGAGTCGAAGAATCGAAAGAGAATGGACTTCGATGATGAAGGACAAAAGTTTCGAGGGACCATCAGAGTGAATACACGTACCCCCATGGTGTACACAGTAAATTTCAACTCTCACAATAAATTAGTCTAGCCGATTTGAAACATTTTTTCCTTAATTAAGGTATGATTCAAATTTTAAGAATGGAAAGAATATGTGTTTGAAAAATTTTAACTCATAAATAGATTGATTCGACTCGAATTTGGATCGGTACAACAATTTACATTTATTTTATTGGCTCTTAAGTCTACCTTATAAACCTCAGTCATCTTCTTCATCCCAAAATTCCGGATTTGTCGAAAAGCTAGGGCTTAAATGACGAAGGGCAAACTTCACTACTTACATGTCCATTTTTAACAAAAAAAAAAAAAAAAAAGAAGTTTAAATTGATAAAATAGTGGTAACCTAATCTAATGTTATATTGAATTTTCGTTAAAATTATAAGAGAGTTGAGCTTATTGAGCTTAATTCTAAATAAAAAAATTTAAGCTAATAAAATAATATTACTAAGTCTCTTACATATCGTGATCTTTAACATAACACCGTGCCTAGGCTGGGGCTTATTGTGCCATGCTATGTTGGCACGACCCGGTAATTTTATCGGGTGTGTTGGGCCTGATGATTCCTACGTGGTGTTGACATGATGGCCCAATTAGAAAAATTAAAAAACAAAAAATAAACAAACTGACAAACATTATTTAAGGACAGAAGAAACCCCTTTGTGAGCTCATTTTCAATTGTAGACAAGTCACAATCAAGGGAAATTATCATGTCATCGGATCGAGTCAAGGCTGGCCCTATCTTATCGTACCACGGTAGCTTAGCCCTATATCCTAAAGGGCCATGCTTGGACCAGCTCTTATCATGCTCTCTCACTTATTGTGCTTATTGTGTTGGAATGACACGATTTACCACCTCTACCCACCATGACCCCAAAGAATGTAAGCTCAGACGACGAAGGACAAACTTGAAGGGATCAAATTGATTTTGACAATTTTGGGGTGTAAGAGTGAATTCTTACGGCCAAACATGCATTTATTTCCATCTTCCTATATCTTAAAATATCATATCATCGGAACATGTTTCTTTATCTCTCTTTCACATCATGGGATCTCTGACGAGTTACGATCTATCTGCCTTTGTATTTTCCCTGTCATATCGTCGTCGGTCGTCTCATCACAACTCTCTCGAGAGAACTTGCTTTGATGATAAACAACAAGCTTGATGGATCAAATTGTTCCACACGATGAACTTCAAGGTGTGAAGAGTAAATTTCAACATCTAACTTATACGTGTTGAGTTGATCTTGTTATCTCTGCTCTTGCACATTACTCTTTACACCCTGAAGAATCTTCGACGGTGCCAAAAGGGCATGGGTTTGGATGAGATGGACGAACATGAAGGATCGAGTTGATTTACACGAAGAACTTTGGGGGTGTAAAGAGTAATAAATTTCAATAAACCAACCCGATGTTTATTATGAGGCTCTTCCGCCTGTGCAGTTTCATTAGTCCTTTTCCATCTCAAAATCTCGAGTGTGTCGAGACACGTTTTCCATCTCTTGACATCTTGTGAATTCTGGCAAAGGCAACCGTCTGAATCTTTTTCCATCTCAGCATTTATTTTCCTGCTGAGTGTGGTGGCATGACAATTGTATAAGCTATCTTGATTGTCTCAATCGATCGAGAAAATTAAGGTTTTTACGATGGCAAGGTTTCTACTTGTAGTCGATTTTATTTAATTGAGATCTTGAAAAAATGCATTCATTAAAAAGATCACTTTCTCGAGTTTTTCAGTACCCATTATCCACTTACTTGGCATTTGAAATTGAAATCAAGAGTGTGTTGGGTTATATGCAGTTGAAGAAACTTCTTGGTGCCCACTTGAATGGAAGAAATTAGACCAAACGGAAGTCAGATTCAATGACTCACCGATGCATCCCGTGGAAAAGATACTATAGCATTTGCCGATCAAAGACGCGGCAAGAGCTAGTGCCTTGAGTTAAAAGTCTAAATATGACTATAATGAGAAGCATCTTCTGATCTGACTTGGGAGTCTCTAATTCATTCCTCCGGTAACTTTTCAATTAGATGCATTCCAATTCTCTTGCAGCACCAGGAGCCACATCGGATTCTTCCCATAGATCTAACCCTGAGCTTATTCACCCGCTGAGAGCCAGAGCCAGAGCCAGAGCCAGAGCCAGGACAATCAGCAATTCTATGCATGAATACTACAGGCAAGACCCATGCGGGTCCTTCGTAAACCTGGCAGGTTTCTGCCCTATGAATCGGTACCACGCACAACCATATCAAAAAACCAGATTGATTAATCTCTCATGTCAACATGCCCAACGAGTAGGAGATGAAAAGGGATACAACATTTAGAAATCTCTATATACCTATACAGTTCGCCAGCAATTACCTCCCCATTAGCAAGGATAAAACAATCCCCTGCAGTTCCAAGATATGGGCAAGCTCAAAATCAAGAAGCTTCTAATTTCGACATCCATTAACATACTCAACAAATCAGAGGCAGTATTGAGTTATCTTTATCAGTTGGACCTGGTCTGTTGTAAAGATGTGGGGATCAGGACTACCAGAACTTTGGTCGCATTAGTTCTTGTTCAGCAGCAGAGCCTTGCCCAGCGAGCTTCTGAATATGGGAGGAGAACTCATCCGCCTATGGGGATTAAGAAAGATTCATGGGAGACTGTCTAGGCGTACTAATAGAGATACACAGAGTCGTTTGAGTAAAACTAAATTGATCAGAAAAAGAGCAAAGCTAAAAGAGAGTATATGGAAACTGTTTCCACATACATACGCTCAGTACAGTGCTTTCCAGCACTGTGAGAGAAAATAGACAGAAGCAAATCTTACATTATAATTGCTTTTGAAAAAAAATGAATTAATTTTTCATGTAATGTGTTCTGTCCAAAGTTCTATTCAAGACAGATCTCATTCCTACATGCACATTAAAACACTTCCAAATCATCTCTAAAAAAATTGTTCTTTTTTTTTGGGTAGACAAAGTATAGATTTGGAGAATCATCATTTTGAAATTTTCTGTAAATGGTGTACCAAAATAGACTGAGCAAGTAAAACCACAAACCTTCTCATCAATCCACATTAGAGAACTCAGCTGATTGTTCAGTATACGTATGACAACATCCAACGGCATCATCCCATCAATTGCCTCCAGCTCTCCACCCTTAAATGGTCAAACGAAATGACATAATCAAATGCTGATCCCACTCAACACAAGATTAGATATATGCTGGAAGCTGCAAAAGGATCCATGTAATCTACCTGATTGGAGTTTAGGTTCTGAATGATTGATTTGATCTGTTCAGTCATTTGCTCAAGTTCCCTCTCTATAAACTCAGCTTGCTCATACCTAAGATAGAAGGAAGATGAATTACCCCACAAGATAGAAAAGCACATCATATCTTTAAGACTTCAACTGCCTATGCAAGTTCAGAAACCAGTAATATAATAGCCGAGCAGGAGCTCCGAATGAGGTTCCAGTTTTATTGACTTCTTAACTAGCAGATACTTTCAATTTCCAACTTAACTTGCACATATCCAACAGATACTTCAAATTCCAAACCAAACGTTCCTATAGAAACCAAATGGCACATTTCTTTACGAACAACAAGATGATGCCAACTTCACCCTATCACCAATAAGGAGCAATTTCCTGATAATCCAATTCCCAAGATGACAAGCGGATCTCCTATCACCTCTTAACAAGCATGATTTTGATTAAATAAATTGCTGCCTTAATCAAGGCTCTTAAGTATTAATGAAAGGAAAAACAAAGAAACCAGAGAACTCACATTGCATCTCTTGTAGATGCAGCCTCATCATCAAGGAGTATTACTCGCTCATCCTTATAAATTCGCTCAGCTTCTTCTTCAATGCTCTGCAAAGCCCTGTCAACCTAAAAGATGAAGGAAATGGAAAATTCATTCGTCAAAGATTTTGCAATGTTTCCTTTTTATTCCAACTGGCCACAGCATGCACATTAAAAAAAAATTTTGCTCTGCCTAATGCAGCCACTGATAAGATATCTTTGGTGAGTTCTTAGTGATGAAATAGTCAATATGTAGAAAAATCTGTGAAAAGATTGCTTATTCTGGCAAACAGCAACTCCAAAGAAACCACAATCTATTTATTTGTGTAGTTCATTTTAGATTCATATAGAAAATAATCAGGTGAAATATAGTCCTCTAGAATGATCACTCTTAGTTTTGAGTACATGTGCAACACCAATGTAAGATACATATAGCTAAAATACTTTCTAAGGATTGGTCACTGTTCCATAAAGTATCTGCTTAGACATTCAAAAACCGAAATATTGCAATCACAATATTAATGTGCCCACAATTTCCACCTGACCGTACATTATAACAAGGCTGCATAGGCACAGACTATTCTAATCATAACTTTGAATTTGCCCTGTAAAACTTGTTTCCCTGCATCACTTCAATGCCATTACCACTTATGTTTTGTGAATCTGTTCTTGCCCTTCATTTGAAAAGGGTAAGTGCTCATTCCCACCTTTTTCCTAAGGTAAGGTGCAGTGGAAGGCTGTCTGAAAACCATCATACTATAGAAGTTTTGTATAGATCTTTCAGGAATCAAAGACATCAGAAAATATAAATGCGATTCCCTTTCTTCAACAACTTGAAGATCCAAAATTGTCAGTATTTGAAATTTGAATGCATATCAAGATGCATTTCTGGGAACATCACTTTCCTTCAACATTCAGGTTTAGTTTAAGGTAAGCAAATGAAAATTTAACTGATGTTTTCTAGAAAAATCCATCAGAATCAATAGAGCAAATAAAAAATATATCAAAACATTTATGACTGACCTCTTGTTGATGAGTTTCAATCAACTCCAGCTGTCTCTCCAAACTAGCTTGTGTTTCAACCACTTTTGCCACTTCAATCTTAGTGAAAACCAAGCATAAGCAAAAGTTACTCAATCATATGTATCACTACATTGAACGTGAATATCATTCAGCTACAAGCAAAAACTAGTTCAGGTGATATGGGAAGCCTAGTCTTTCCTAAACTCATGCACCATGGTTGCAAAGCTCATGATATTTAATAGAGCATATACTTCCCCAAATATGCCAAATTGTATTAGATCTGACCAGAGTCATTGTTCACTTTTCATCAGGTGGAAAATTTACAATTCAAAACAAAACACAAGAAAATGATATGATCATAACGGATAGCACGGCAAAAGTAAAGATCATGTATCCAGAATTCTGGGTTTACAAAACATTCTAAAGATGGAAAACTATCACCTCAAGCCTCAGAAGAACATCACGGTTCTGCAAAATCCTCTTATCCCAGTCAGCTATTGCACTAGCTTGCTTCCGAAATTTCCCTGTTCGCTCTTGTAGCTCACAGTTCCACTCCTTGATTATCTACAATTACAACAACCAAGTTGTGATAGAGAAGTAGAGATAAGAACTGTCACAAATATGAATAGAGAATAGAGGACATACAACAGTTTTCACATGAATAAGTTTAGGAAAGAAGCTCCTAAATTCCATTTTCACAAAATGACATGAAGAGTTTTTCGATCTACAAGACACCGTATTGTTTGATAGTTTGTAAGATTATAAAACTGCAAGTGCAAAATCTAATGTGTCCTCATTTTGAACATTCCACAAGATTCCTTCCACCATCACAGAAAATGGTCACAACATGTCAGAGTACTAGCTGATCAGATATGGTAATCCTTCAAAAAAATTATGCAGCCAAATGCTATAGAGACCAACATATCCACAGAACCAGTCATTTTTATTTTAAGCCACCATATGCAAAGTAATTAGCAGAATTGGTTCTTGTAAATGGAATCAAGAAATGCAACAAAAACCTCCTCAACAGTCTTCCCAGTGATTTCAGATGGCATTTTTGGTGCAGCAGATGGTGTGCTTGTACTTGAAGTTGCCCTGCAGGAAGTAGAAGAAAAAAATTAGTGAACACTTTAAACATCATATATCAAAAGATAAGCTCAGGAAATACACAAAAATATCTTTATTTACTACAAGGAGCAACAATAAGAGCTAACATAAAAATGAATCATGAAGCTAATAAATCAAACAAAATGAGACAATGAGAAAAGTCTACTAGACAAACATGTACTGACCCACTAGTGGGAGCAACAATAAGAGCTGATGATGTCTGGGCAACAGCAGTACTGGTAGAGGAAGTGGTTGTTGTTGCAGATGTAACATTGCTACCTGTGAAAGGTTGTCACAACAAAAACTTAAGCAGTAGGATTTTTACACCATAATCCAACAAAAAAAATTGTAGACAGAGACATGCCCCAAACTCTATTTCATAAAGGTAAACTGGTATGCAACCACCAAAAGAAAGCACTGTTGGAAATGTGCATATATTTCCAGTACTTTTTTTTGCTGAGATACCCATGACTGAAAACCTTTTGTGACGGCACCCAAGCTGGTGCTAACACAGACTGACCTATGTTATGGCCTCTGGGAGGAAGCCAAAATTGGCTACTGCACGACAAAGATCCCTCATCACTATAAAAGGGGAAAGGTGCAAAACGTGTAAAGGAAAATAACTTACCCAATCAACAAATAACCAAATCTGGTCACTTATAAAGACTGATTTCGCTAACTAACGAGGGCAAATGATATTCCATTAAGGCAAATCGCTAAGCTAAGTTTAATGAGCAATTTAAAGAGCATGTTAGAAGTGTTATAGTACCATCTGAGATCAACGTACTAACAACAAATGAAATAAAACAGTTACTTTAGTAAGAATTAGACTAGTTACAATCCCCAAGATTATGAACTGTCAGCTCTCAGCCACCTGTATTTAAACAGTCTTCCATAACCCATTAGAAGCAAGCTTTCTGTGAGGTAGTCCAATGTCTCACACCCCAAACCAACAAAATTTACCGTCTCTTTCCCGAATTTTCTCTTTTTCGGGGAAGTAGCAAGAACTCTCAGCTCTCGAAGACTCTATTCAAGCAGTCTTCCTTCAGTACCACAGCATCCATAACATGACAGACAATTCTTAGATGATTTTGCCAAAAGCTTAAAGGCCTATAAAGAATTAAAAGTGGAGGAGTTCATGAAAGAGGAACCAAAAGAAGATCTCTACAAAGAATTAAAAGTCAGTAAAACATAGTGTATCTTAGACAGATATGAGGAGAAAAAAACTCCAAATGAGTAAAGTTGCTGGATAAATAAGTGGAGATTTGAGACTCTGCCTTTATTGCTATATTATACATAGTAGAAATAAAACGAATATCAGTCAATAACGCAATCAAGTAAAGTGATGGCTGTTCAAACGTGTTATTGATCGGCATCTCAAACTACATGTAGGAACTACCAGTACCAACAAGCCAAAGCATAGCGTCCTAACTCACCAAATGCAGGGGCAGGAGTAGTTGAAGGTGCCTGTGATGAAGTCGGTGTCGTAGTCTTAGTTGAGAAAGGGAAGCTCGGGATAGAACTAGTGGTCCCAGAAGAAGAAGGTGTGGAAACCACACCAAACCCTGTAAACGAACCAATAGTAGCAGTAGAAAATGCAGCCGAAGAAACAGAAGTTGTGGCTGCTGACGAAGAACTCTTGCCCGCTGAAGGCAAAGATGTGGCCGAAGCAGAGCTAGCAACAGCTGGGGCTGATGCACTCGTGGTTGTGGTGACTGTAGAGAAGGTAGGGGCAGGGGAAGTAGCGAGTGTGAAAGATGCGGGCTTTGTGGCTGATGCTGTGGAGGCAGCTGTAGTGGGTGTTGAGGAAGCTGTGACGCTGAACCCAAAAGAGGACTGCAAAGATGAGGAAGAAGGAATAAAAGAGAAACTTGGAGTGCTAGTCGAAGTTGTTGTTGCTGTTGTAGGGGCAGCGGCTAAAGTAGGAGTGGTGGTCGAAGAACTGGGTTTTGCAAAAGAGAATCCGGTAGAAGCAGAGAAGAGAGATGATGCACCACTCGAACTTGAAGAAAATATATTCCCGAATGAAGGAGTGGTAGCTGCAGCAGTTGCAGGAGCGGAGGAGGAGGCGGATGAAAACAATATAGTAGTAGTACCGGTGGTGGTGGCAGCTGTGGTTGTCCCGAGAAGACCTGAGCTACCTGTAGATGGAGCCGTCACTGTCCCAAAGAGTGAGCCCGAGCCCGCAGCAGGAGCACGTGCACCAAACGGAGATGGTGGAGAAACAGAAGCAGGAGCAGGAGCAGGAGCAGGAGCAGCAGAAGACGGTATCCCAGACAGGAAAGAAGTGGTTCCAGAGGTGGACGATGCCATCCCAAATGGGCTGCCAGAGCTCGAAGTAGTGCCGGGCAGAGTAGAAGCAGAAGTGGCCACGCCAAACAGGGGCGAAGCAGAGCTGGCGGCCGATGAAACCGCCCCAAAAAGGGACGGGCCAAAGCTTGCTGCAGCTGAAGATGATGTCCCAAGAGGAGATGGAGCTTCACCTGCCGGAGCACCGAATGACGTAGAGGGGGATATCGTAGTGGAAGGAGCCGATCCAAAGAGGGCCGAACCAGTGCTGGCGGAAGATAATGCTGCGCCAAACAATGAGCTGGAGGTGGCGGTAGATGCAGCGGCACCAAACAGCGACGACCCGGAGCCCGCAGCGGATGACAGAGCACCAAATAATGATGAGCCGGTGCCAGCAGAGGAGGAGCCAAAGCCGAAAGAAAATGAAGGGGCCGATGCCGGGGCAGTGGATGCGGAGCCGAATGGGTTGGAAGGGGCGGAAGAGGAGCTTGCGCTCAGGGAGGCGAAGGGGGAGGCGGAAGAGGAGGGAGTGAAAGAGAATGGGGAGGAGGAGGAGGAGGAGGAGGCAGTGTTCGCAGAGGAGCTCAAGGAGAAGACCGTGGAGAAGGAACTGGCGGCGGATCCAAGCGAGAAGAAAGGAGAGGAGGAGGCGGAGGAGGAGGATCCGGACGAGGATCCCGACATCTCTGCAGTCTCTCTCTCTCTCGCACAATCTCTCCTGGCGCAGCTGCGGCGCGGCGCGGCGAGGGTTTAGAGGGTTTTGATACGTCAATGGAGGCTTCCGATAAGAGCCCTTGCTGGCTGGGGAGTTTTGGACAACCGAGAAATATTACAGTAGTAGTCCTCATTCTTATCGCCACTATTTCGTTTCAGTCCTCTTTTTTTTTTTTTTTTTTAAATAAGTCTTGCACTGTCCATCAATATTTAAATTTAATCATATGCTGCTCAGCATGTATGCATCCCTACACCACATTGTTCCGTCTACTCATCCCAGTCAACATCCAACTGTCTAGTTCAGTGCCTTCAATTCAATCTTCACCATCCTGAAGCCTACGCTCTTCCCTCAGAGAAGTTCAACGTCAGAATTACCAATTCAGCAATTGTGCATTTCA
This sequence comes from Sonneratia caseolaris, assembly GCA_900006705.1. Lineage (NCBI taxonomy): Eukaryota > Viridiplantae > Streptophyta > Magnoliopsida > Myrtales > Lythraceae > Sonneratia > Sonneratia caseolaris. Next base: position 3,424,238 of record CXYZ01012692.1, read on the forward strand.
GACTAGTGAAAGTGGAACAGCAGTTGCTCAATGCGTGATTCATGGTTCATGCAGGCAGTGCCTAAACTCCCAGTATGAATAGCTCACCTTTGCCCTGATATATCCTAAATCTTCCTCAAGAAGGATGGTTGAAGTCATCGTCCAGTCACAAAGGACAGAACCCGTTCGACGTATTGTCTGACCGAATTCTCTCCCAATTAATATGTGACCCTTTTTTCCCGGCATATTTCCTTTGAGGTACTCTTCGATTTCATGGGCTAATCACGAGGTAGCCTTTTGTCTTGACAAGCTACGGTTGCTTGAATTGGTGAAATATTTTGTGATAAACAATGACTTGACTGAAATTACATGCTATATTTCTCATATGAGGAAACCAAGGTTTGTACTACAATTTTTCAATCTATCTTAGCTTGCATTTCAAACAAGTGAAAATGGCATTGTAACTTGAATTGCCAAACGTAACAGCATGTATAAATTCCTCACTCTCTTTGCATCTTTCGATTTCATTACAGAATCATGAAACTAGTTTGAGAATGGGATTATGTTACTGGATATATATTAGACGTTGCAAACTGTGCCTCACAGATTTATAGTTTATATACATTTTAGTGAAGTAGAAGTAGCTTAGAAGTTTTTGTGAAAAATATGGGGAAGATGTGCATATTTGAGTTTCTAAGAGTCTTCCTGATTTTTTACTTACTCATTTTAAAAATCCCTGTAAAAATCTATGTAATTGCTGGCACATGCTGAACTTTCATTCAAAATTTAAACATGTTCACTTCCTACGAGTAGGAGGAGGTTTACCTTTTAGATGGATCAATAAGTCTCCTTTTGGAAAATTTGAAGATGCCCCACAGCTAAGTTAGGAAAAGTTTGTCTTATTTCCACTTGAACTGTACTGTGGTCATGGAAATGATTTCTTCGTTTTTATTTTTGATTGGCAGACATGGATATAGTTTGATAATCCGAAGATTGAGTCTCCACTTTTATTAGTCTTGATATATTCTTTAATGGCAGATACAGGTGATATTGTTACCTGGTTTGTTTCTTTGGTATGGTAAAGCACTAGAAACTGTCCGTGCTTGTGCTTCATTAGGAGCTTTATTGTTTGGCTAGAAATAATGTACATCTGAATGCAGCATCTTGATGGTTGCTGCTCTTTCGATTCATCAGTATCACCTTCAACCTTTTCTGCCTCTGCTTGAGCAGCAACTCCTCAGGTGAATCCTTTTTGCTCTCTCACTGGCTCCCTCACTCCATCCCTTTTCTCCTATTATGAACCTCTAATCCCTGAGCCATTTATCGTATAACCCAGGAGGCATCTTTCTTCCCAAGTGACCAGCAATGGTCAACAAAAGGAGGTACAAAGGCTTAGATCAAGATCATTGTCAACGCCCAAGACCAAGAGGGCTCAAATCATCGCAACGATCATCAACCAGAAATCCTGGTCAAGTGAGGTTGAATCCTCTCTCTCCCTTGCTCCACTATCCAGGACCACTTTTCTTCAAGCTCTCCAGCTCATAAGGAGCCCTACAAAGGCCATTAGATTCTTCCACTGGGTAAGCTCAAAGTTGGGTTTTGCCCATGATGACCAGACTCACTTTGCCATGCTTGAGATCCTTGGCCGTGCACGGAACCTTAATGCTGCCCGTAATTTCCTGTTCTCCATGACTCGGAGGTATAATGGTCACGGTGGTGGTAGGGTTCAAGATAAATTCTTTAATAGCTTGATTCGAAGCTATGGTCAAGCCGGCCTGTTTCAAGAATCTGTTAAGCTCTTTGAGGACATGAAGTCAATGGGAGTGTCCCCTTCTGTTGTTACATTTAATAGTCTTTTCTTAATTTTGCTCAAACGGGGTCGGACCAATAAGGTGAAGAGCCTATATGATGAGATGCTGGCTACTTATGGAGTTAGTCCAGATACATATACGTTCAATATCTTGATTCGAGGTTTCTGTATGAATAAGATGGTTGATGAAGGGTTTCAGTTTTTCAAGGAGATGTCACATTTTGATGTTGAGCCCGATGTCATTACTTACAACACTCTTGTTGATGGATTGTGTAGAGAAGGGAAGGTCATGATCGCAAGTAATGTGGTAAAGGGAATGAGCAAGAAGGGAAAGGATTTGAATCCCAATGTAGTCACTTACACAACCTTGGTCAGAGGGTTCTGTTCGAAGGGGGAAATTGATGAGGCACTGAAGGTTGTGCAAGAGATGATTGACCGAGGGCTGAAGCCAACTGATATTACATACAATACTCTTGTGAAAGGGCTTTGTGAAGCCAAAAAGTTTGATAAGATCAAAGAGATATTGGATGGGGGCAATTTTGTCCCTGATACATGCACTTTCAATACGTTGATGCATGCCCAATGCAATGCAGGAAGCCTGTGTGAGGCCAAGCAAGTGTTTGAGAAAATGAGGGAGTTGAAAATCCAGCCCGACTCGGCAACTTATAGCATTATGATTCGGAGCTTGACCCTGGGAGGGGAATTCGAGAGGGCAGAGGAATATTTCGATGAGCTCTTGAAGAATGAGATTCTGCTGAGTGATAAAGGGTGTAAGCCTCTTGTTGCTGCTTACAACCCCATCTTTGAGTACCTCTGTAGAAGTGGGAGGACAAGTAAAGCCGAGAAGGTGTTTAGGCAGTTGATGAAGAGGGGAGTTCAAGACCCTCCTTCTTACAGAACTCTAATCATGGGCCATTGCAAGGAAGGATCTTTCAAATCTGGGTACGAGCTTTTGGTACTAATGCTTAGGCGAGGGTACCAACCTGATTTTGAGGTCTACTCTGCCTTGATAGAGGGTCTTCTTCAGAATGGAAATCCCGCCCTTGCATATAAGACCCTTGAGAAGATGCTAAAGAGCTCTTACCGTCCTCAAACATCCGTAGTCCACTCAATTCTTGCAGAACTTGTGAAGAAGAAGTGCGCGAATGAGTCTGCTGACTTAGTTATGCTGATGTTAGAAAAACAAATCAGACAAAATGCCAATCTCAATTCAGATATCGTGAGATTAATATTCACTTGCGGACTACGAGATAAAGCATTCAGAGTGGTTAAAATGATTTACGAGAATGGATTTGTGGTTGAGATGGAAGAAATAATTAAGTTCCTTTTTAATAGTGGGAGGTTCTTGGAGGCCCATGCATTGTCTATATTTGCATTAGGGAAACAAGAAAGAGTCAGGATTGGTTTGTGTGACTCAATAATAAGAGGCCTCTGTGAAAAGAAGAGAATCTCTGAAGCATTCAGCTTGTTTTATGAGTTGGTGGAAAAGGGACAGGGTGGAAACTTGAGTTGTGTCAAAGAACTGGTGACTGCTCTGGTGGCTGAAGGCAGGAATGCTGAGGCTGAGTTCGTGTCCAAGAGGATCTCGCCAGTGGCAGTAGCTTGAAATAAGATAGGAATGTCAAGATGGAAAGTTCTTGAACGTAGTAATTCAGTTCAGCAGCTTATGTTTCCTTATGATATCTAGGTCAAGTACATATTCGACAAGCTTTCTATTCGGTAGTATATGGGCACCTATGGTGATTATGTGGAAAATATGGAATCAACTTTGTTTGTTCAGATGAACGGTGGATTTTATAGAACTTACATAGGAGGGAGCTTTATATTATTTAGCAAAGGGACAAAACCGATAACTTTCAACGCCTTTGGATTTATTTCACTGGAAGGGGCTTTTGAGAGGAATGCTATATTCTAGTCTAATATATATGTTGATTCAAACTTGGTCTGCAAAGCTGATGAATTATTTGTTGGAAGTGTCTGATGAAGGTGCTGTGACACTTTCGCAAGATTCTCAATCCCTTGAGATTATTATGTCATGCCTAACCGCTTCTCCTACATTTGTGCTGATAGCAATATTGATGGTGCCTAAAAGGAATTTGTTTGCCTGTTCTTCCAACGAGCTCACACTGGAGAGAGAACCAAAATCTGGAACTGCGCCAAACTTCCGAGGAAAGAAGAAGAGGCACTTTAATCAGTTGACCAAGTGGGACCAGATACTACCGGATAATTGTATATCTTCTCAAGCAAGAGAGCTCGAAGTGTGAGACAGAAAGGGGGGAACAGGACGGTCTACTGAGGTTCGTGACAATTTATGCTTCATCTTATAGTTGCTTGTTTACTTGCCACCAGTTACGTCAAAACTGAATTTCTTTTGGAAGGGTTCTTAGCTTGTGCTGAGTGTGCTATGCGCCCCAGGTGATGCTGCAGGATTTTCTTCCCTTTTTCTCAAGTAAGGATTCTCGAGATGGATTCTCTTGGAGAGATACTCCATGATGGGATGGTTCCGGCAATTCGAGGGAGGTGAGATTTATAAGTCTTATTAGATAGCAGTGTATTAGTTCTTGGATAATGATGTGTCCTTGGCACCGGTTTTTCTCAAGTTTATGAGGGTGCATGGGGATGCAGATCGAGACCCCGACGGGACCGACTATATGGTCGTCCCTTAAGAATGTCACCGTGTTCTATTTGGGCATAGAATGAAGCTAGCTCCCTTTCTGGTCTACGAAAAAAGAGGGTGCATGAAATGGTCGGCATGGATCATCTCTCGCTGTAGCTTCCGCCGTGAAACACGATCCATCGTACGCTTCTGTTTGCTTTTCAGTCCTACGGCGCATCCCCTAACTAGATGGGAATCATCAGTTTCTGCGGATTTGAGATTTTGAATGTGTTAAAAAGTTTCGACGGGTTCGAGATTTGATCCATGCCACGGATCCTTATGCTCGCCATAGGATTTGTTGAATCCATAGATCAATTTTGACTTTGGAGAATCGATTGATATATGTAAGGCCATGAGGAATATATGAAAGGAAAGAAATTATGATAGAGAATTTAATTATAATTTTTTAATTATTATATCACTTTTAAATTTATTTTCTTAGTTAAATAAGGGAACATTTTATAATTAGAAAAATAAAATATCCTAGCTAGCTAGAACTTTGACATTTATCTGCTCCTTCCTCATGTCCATTCTTAATCGTTGAGTGTACGTACGCCTACCCATCTCGATTGAATAAACAGTGTGAAATTATAGAGAGGAAAGAGCAGTAGGAGGATTCGGTGATTTAGGGTTTCGGTCTAACTATAAGATTTGCTGCCTCCAACAAAGTGAAATTTCGTAAACCAGCCAGTGCTTAGATAAACAGCACACTCTACTCACCGTTTTCCTGTTTCGAAGAACCGAAACACACCAAAAACCCAACCTGACAAAAAAAAAAAGAAGAGACATTCATCTCCTTTGTCCATCCCCAGTTTCTTTAATTCCAGGACCAACTCCTCTCCAAGAACGTGACTCCTCCTCACTTGATCAGCCTCTTACATAAATCACTACCTTCTACCTTCTACCTTCTCCAAGCGGTAGCCTCCCTCCCATCAGCTCGCTTACATCCCGGCGGATCCTCATTCTCACTGCATTGAAAATGTCCGCTAATGGGAGCAACTGCGAGGCCATTCCGTGCTCGGTGTGGGCTAGGCGGGCACCAACACCGGGTAAGGCAAAGATCCTCGCTCTCGGCAAGGCATTCCCAAAGCAGCTCGTGCTTCAAGATCGACTCGTGGAGGGTTTCATCCGTGACACCAAGTGTGAGGACCCTTCGATCAAGGAAAAACTGGCCTACCTGTGTAAGCAAGAGCTCCTCCTCCTCCTCCTCCTCTTTTTAATGTCTCTTTTCAAGGTTGAAATGTCGACAAGCATGATTTGATTTCCCCCCTTGATTATTGCTAGGTAAGAAGACAACTGTTCAAAGAAGGTACACAGTGATGTCCAAGGAGATCCTCGACAAGTATCCCGAGCTGGCAACAGAGGGCTCCCCGACGATCAAGCAGAGGCTCGAGATAGCAAACCAGGCAGTCTTGGATATGGCGGTGGAAGCTAGCCTTTCCAGCATCAAGGAATGGGGACGCAAAGTCGATGATATCACTCACCTTGTGTACGTCTCCTCCAGCGAACTGAGATTGCCCGGTGGCGACCTTCACTTGTCCGCCCGGCTGGGCCTGAAGAGCGACGTCAGGCGCGTGATGCTATACTTCCTGGGCTGTTACGGTGGCGTCACCGGCCTCAGGGTCGCCAAGGACATCGCCGAGAACAACCCTGGAAGCCGTGTTCTCCTGACCACCTCGGAGACAACCATACTAGGGTTCCGTCCCCCGAACAACGAGCGCCCCTACGATCTCGTCGGGGCAGCGCTCTTCGGGGACGGGGCGGCGGCAGTGGTCATCGGAGCCGACCCCATATGGGGCTCGGAGTCTCCTTTCATGGAGCTGAACTGTGCGATCCAGAAATTCCTGCCTGACACACACGACGTCATCGACGGCAAGCTATCGGAAGAGGGAATCAACTTTAAGCTGGGGAGGGACCTCCCGATGAAAATCGAGGCGAACATCAAGGAGTTCTGCGGGAATCTCGTGGAGGAGGGCGGCAGGTTCACGGCCGGGAAGCCGGAGTACAACGACTTGTTCTGGGCGGTGCACCCCGGCGGACCGGCGATCCTGAACAAGCTGGAGAACACGCTGGGGCTGAGAAGCGAGAAGCTCGAGTGCAGCAGGAGGGCACTGATGGACTATGGGAACGTCAGCAGCAACACCATCTTCTATGTGATCGAGAACATGAGGGAGGAGCTCAAGGGCAAGCTAGAAGAAGGTGAAGAGTGGGGACTAGCCCTAGCTTTTGGTCCCGGAATCACATTCGAAGGCATTCTCATGCGCAGTCTCTACTGATAGACACCTCACACACACACACATATACATACTAATTATTCGCCTACTCGATATCCACTTCGATATAGTCTTGCTTAGTAGAAATCCATGGAAACTCGGAGAGAAAGCAAGCGTTTTCATGCCAATTTGCTTTGGTCCAACCGACCCATAAAGTTACGTACCCCTCTATAGTCACTTCAAGAAGATTCCATCATGTAAGCAGTTCACAATTGAAGAAACATTGGGGTCTCCAAGCTTCGTATATACTCTTACCAAGTATTTGTGCACATTTTGGAGAAACATCTGATCCCTTAGCTTCATTGATGCCTTATGCATCCGATGATTGTTATCGTCATCACGGATTAATTTTTCGTCGAATTTCTATGTTCCGTGCAAAGGCCCTCAACCTAGAGTACTGTGATGGGAGATATACAGAGAAAAGGAAGGGCAGTCAAACATCTCATAAGATACGAGTCAGGTTTAGGATTTCATGCTCAGGGATGGCAGTTGCAACCCGGTAAGCTAAACTCGGATCGCTTCGGATCTGAACTGGCCCGACATATTCACGGTCGGGTCGGTCTCTGGGTCCATCTTCTGGCCCGTGATACCCGTCGGGACCTTCGCCCCTCACAAACTCTATTATTCGAAGTTGTATTATTCTGCCGGCCCAATCATTTTCCAACAGGCCCAAATTTGCATGGTGCTGTAGAATTCCTCGTGCTGGCCCGGCTCAGCTTAGCCCACCACGGCCCTGAAATCTCCAGAAATGTGGCCGTGCCAACTGCCAACCACCGGCCTATGCTGCCGTTCTTCTCGAAGCAGGCGGTCATGGAATTTTTGGCTCCGGGGAGTCCTTAATGTCTGAGCCGTGAACGAATGAAATAGATTGGAAATCTTGCTGGAAATTCTTTACTTAGGTAGAAATTTATTCTTCGTGGCTCAAAGATGCGTTGATGTTGATGCGCAGATTGGTGACTTATAAGGCGAGGAATCGAGCGTAGTTTTCTTCACGAATTTGGTAAGCTAAGATCGGTTGCCTTATTGTACTCCTGCTGTAAACTATTTAATCCAAATTCTCGGTTGAATTCTGTACAGTTTGGATCTTTCCGTCTCAGGTAAGATGGATTCCTTGAGATTTTAGTATTCTTATGACGTGAGAAGTTGAAGATTTTTCGTTAGGTTGTCATGCCGATGCTTTGGGAATTAGGATTAGCTACTCTGTGTTAGGATTTAATGGGTTCGAGATGGATCGCAAGCAGTAGGATAACTTTGCACTGTATTTTGCTGGTCTGCATCTGTCCATAATGATGAGAAAAACGTATGTAGAGAAGTGCTTCTGACAAAGTAAAGTTTGTAGATTGGTCCCTCGACGATGTCACAACAAATTTTAAGAGCACAGGAATTCCTAAATTATCATGCCAGGTTATCTTATCTCCAAACATAATGATTTTAGAATGCATATACACGTACATTTTATCATGCTGTGAAGTCAATAGGAGCTAGTTCATGCATTGTGGTGGATGTGTTGTGGCTGCATACTAACTGCTCCTTTGTGACTATCTCTTCGCCTGAATATGCCACTACATCACTGTCACAGAAACCAATTATGATGAAAGCTGGGAAATCAAACTTGGGAGAATCCAGTTCTCCATTGGTTGTAAGTGCTAATCTTGTTCTTTATCTGTGTTCTGCATCCCATTTTCCATCTCATTTTTTCTTTTGAGATAATTACTATCTCATTCTAAAGCTTAGATTCAATAAGTTTACCTTATCCTGCCTCTGACATGAAAGGATTTTTGGTAAAAGGTATCTACTTGCTTTTTCCTTGGTTTAGGAAGTCTGGTAAATGGTTTTAATAAGTGCAGGCATCCTCTTATTATCTTTTTCTTTAACTAAAAGAAGGGGCATCTCTAGACTATCGTATTATTAGTACAATAATAATTGAAGTTTATGTGTCTGAAGAAAGATGATGTATCTAGGATGTACGAATCTGAGAACTAATATTTATCCTTCTCATTTCATTAAATTGTTGATGTCTCTATTTTATTCGGTGGCTTGCCTTCTGTAGCTGACATTCACTCTAGTGTTTACCAGGTTGCCTTTGCAGTGTCATCTAGGCATTGACAAATGTTCTTCTAATATGTTTCAACTCTCAGGCACAGAATTCTGCTTATGATGGGCTCTTGCCTGAGCTTTTTACCTCTATGCCATCTCTGAATGAAGCTGCATCCTATCTTGCACAAACAACATCATACTTAACAGGCTGTTTCACTGATTACACAGGTGGGGTTTCTTATTTCATCCCTCCTCCTTTCCACACACCAAGGTTTAGTGGTGATAGCCTATAATGGACCTATTGACCTGGGGCTAATCCAATTCATGGTCATTGAGCTTTATATTATTATATGTTGTATAGAGATCTTACTATAATAATTTCCTAGTGTGGACATTCTGTGTTGTAAAAATTAATTCATTAGCAGTTGATACATACATTTTTTATATACAGAACAAAAGAATTTTTTTGTGTGCTTATTAATGCAAGCTTAAATATCCATTAATCTGGTAAACTTTCACAAACTTACTATTTTTTGTTTGCTGCTGATCATAGGTTTAGTTTGAAGACTAAAACTTCAGCATTTAGAGAATCACAAGTCACTCAAATTGTAATACCCTTTAGAAATTAGAATACTCAAGTTTTTATATATATAGTTTTTCTATATACTCAAGTTTCTCGTATTATATGTGGAAGTACAAAGAATTTTGACGTTGGCTTGACTCTAGCAAAGGTTTTGTTTTTTACTTTTTATGTCTTCTCCTTAGAGTATTCATTTTTGTTCTCATTTTTATGCTTCCTTTTTTTAGCTATGCTTCACATATCTATGGGAAAGGGCAGAAAGCTTTTTATTTATCAAACCTTCATACTGGATTCTCGTGTTTTTGCAGTTGAATATTCTTCAGAGCATTCAGGGGAATCTTTGCTAAATGATCAGGAATTGGAGACATTTCCTTCTGGACAACATAGTAGATATCAGGCTAGAAATAATGTTTCTGCCAGTGAAACTTCAACATCCTATGAATCATCTTCCACTTCAGCAGCTATAACTTCAATCCCCCATGCAGAATCAAGTCCAACCACTGGGAGTTCATCTCTGGCATTAACTAGTAGTGGAAATGGCATTTCAATGTTTCAAGGGTATTGCTTAAATGCATTGTGCTTGTTAACGTCTTGTAGACTTCTTTATTCAACAAACTCATCTGTTGTTATCAAGATACTGTTCCATCTCTGAATCTTAGAAGATTTCCAATGAAAAATGGGTTTTATAGGGAGTATTATCATATCTTTGTATGCTGCTCCATGCAAAGGCTGCAAAGAGACAAACTGCAACAACTAGAATTAAATGGGAGGCAAATGGGCAGTTTGATCATCTTAACCGGGCTGAGATACCACGTGAAATTTTTATGACATTTTACTAGCCTAAATGTATAGGCTTATATGTCAAGTGATGGATTTACATATTATGTAACTCTCTCCACTTCAAATACCATGGATAGTTTCCGAGATGTTTCTTTGATGTCAATTTCAGCCTTATTGAACGCGCCCGGCGGACTGTTCGAGGATCTGCTGATGACATAGGGTGGCTTCAACGAGCTCCTGGATTACCTCCTGTTGAAGATGGGACTGAAAATTTTAACGCCATTCTTGATAACATTAGGTAACAGGTTTAAGGCAATGTTTGCATAAATTTGCCTTGTTTGTGGGATGTAATTTATTGAATTTTCACTTCTTGACAGGCATGGTATACACACACTGCCAAACTCATTGGTTTATCTGTTGGTACCAGGTGCCAATTTCTCGGTCACACATTTACTTTCAGTGGTAGCTGTTGAAGTTTTCATATGGTAGAAATGTTATGAGTTTTCTAAGCATATCAAACTGGTATGCATGGTGTTAGTTTGCCATGCAATGGCTCTTTTCTTTTTTTATCAATGTAGGGGGATTCATCTTATAAATATAGCATCAAGATGAATATAAAGGTTCTAAAAGATAATTGTTGATAACTCTAAAAGAGCCTTAGCGTCCAAAAACAGATGAATATGGTAAAAAGCTGGCACCCTAGTACGCAGACATTTTACCTCATCATGTCTTTCGTGATCAATAATATGTGAAAGGAGAAAGTTTGGATGTTCTAGATTCATTAGTTATCAGCATGATAAAACCATAGGCTTTTCATTTCTTGCACCTATTAAGTGGTGAATCCTTTTATCCAGTGGTGGCTAACACTTTCAATAATGTAGCATCTTCCTCAACCTTTGAGGGTGATGATAAATAATATTGATTTGTTGGATTTTTATTGTGGTAATATCATACTATGGAACTTCTTGTTGCAATTACATTTTTGTTGGATGAATGATGGGAGTTTCTGTGATTTTTTTGTTACATTGATTGGAACATTGTTCTCACTGAGAAATTTTAAATATTTTACTCTAGAAGCTTGTACCATTTGGCTTATGGTACACATGTTTTTGTCGTTTCATGTGATTGGCAGGTCTCTTCAGTAACCATGGGCCAATGTATTTTGTAAATACAAAGATGAGTTTCTCGAAGATGGGCTTGGCATGCCATATTGCCAAGATTCACAGTGAGGTACTTCTGATTTCTTTTATAGGCAGGAAAGCGTCATCATTACAGAAGTTTGTACATATTTAAGTGTGAAGTTATCTGTGCCATTGACCAGTATTGCATGATTTTCTAACTTTACTTCTTGGGAGAATTACTGGACAGGCTTCAGTTGAGAAAAATGCTAGAGAGATAAAAGAGTACATTGAAGAAATTTACTGGGGCTCCAACAAACGTGTGATGCTACTTGGCCATAGCAAAGGGGGGATAGACAGTGCAGCTGCTTTATCATTGTACTGGTCTGAGCTGAAAGATAAGGTTGCTGGATTGGCAATAGCTCAGAGTCCTTACGGCGGGACTCCTGTTGCTTCGGACATTCTTCGAGAGGGACAGCTTGGCGATTACGTCAGTTTGAGGAAGCTCATGGAGATTGTGATTTGTAAAGTGATCAAGGTACTCACTCTTCAAATTCTGACATTCTTCCCGATGACCGGAAGAGGAAATTTCCATATCGTTGTCTTTACTTACCTCGTGACTGTTCTTATTTGAAAGCATCTAGATTATGTCCGATAGTATTGGCGCATTTATGTCGTGTACTTTGAAGTTTGCCATTTATACTCTTGACCGCCCTCTATCCTAAGGTCACATGTCAGCCCAATTTACACCCTAAACTTTAAGTTCGTTTCCATTTTGCTGCTGAATTTCTTTTAAGTGTTGCCGATTACCTTGAAGTTTCGATCTTGGCGCCACTTTGTGCCCAACTTTTTTGTTTTTATAGTTCATGCTCCCACTCCCAGTTGATGAAGACAGCTTTCTGAACAGTTCTTGCACTCTTCTTACGCATCACATGGTTGTTTTGAAGGGCGACATGCAAGCTCTGATAGACTTGACTTACGAGAAGCGGAAGGAGTTCCTCACGAAACACAAGCTTCCCAGAGAACTCCCTGTGGTGTCATTTCACACAGAAGCGGGCATTACGCCTGCCGTTGTGGCCTCCTTATCTCATGTGGCCCACGCAGAGATCCCCCTGAGCCAGCCCACCAAGCTGCCGGTGGTGATGCCCCTTAGTGCTGCCATGGCCGCCTGTGCGCAGCTGATCCAGGCACGTTACGGAGAGAAGAGTGACGGGCTCGTGACCCGCTGCGACGCGGAGGTCCCAGGCTCAGTCGTGGTCAGGCCATCCCGCAAGTTGGATCATGCTTGGATGGTCTACTCGTCCCTGAAAGACGATCCTTCCGAGCCCGACGCCGCTCAGGTATGTGAAGCTCTATTGACCTTGCTCGTGGACGTGGGGCAGAGGAAGATGCTTGAGCTCGCAATGAAAGACGAGTGAGCTGAGTCCCCACTTGATTTCCTCAAAACTAAGGCAGCACCTCTTCCGTCGTCGTATAGCCTCCTTCACTCATTATTCCTTTTTCTCCTCATCCCTTGTTTCTACTTTCTACAGAAAAAAAGCGGTAAAATTCATGTATGATCGACTGTGTAGATTAATTATACCGTGACAAATATGCAGATGTCTCGAGGATCTGATTACGTATCATTTTAAGTATTGTGTAGTCGAGTTATGACTCTGTGCATTCACTGTCTGTCTCCTACAAGCGAAATGAGACTGAAGACACATTTGAGTCTGGATTTAATATGTTGGGCCTCCGTGATGTATATTTTCATTCGGCCGATCGATTGACGAATTTCAACTACCGATGAAGTTGTTTTTTTTTTAATTAATTTTACTGGGTAAATTAAGGGTCCTTCATTCATATTGAGCAAGGTCTCACAACCGATCAGCCTGGGATATGCATTCCCTAAAGAGTCATAGAACGATCAAGAACCCACAACCGGTTCCCCACTCGAGTGCCCTCCCGTGCAGACTCTGTAATAAAATCTGCCGATATAAATTTTGTCTATTTACATATTTAAATTAAAAGTCACCTTATCAAGTTACTAAAGAATTCGAAATGAATGGGTATTTTCAAGTACCTTTTTATTTTAAAATAAATAATATTTTCGGTGATAATAAAAGTCATGTAAAAATTTAAAAAAAAATTAGACGGAGTGAAGGTGACAAGACTATCCCCTGACCTGGGCAGAATTGAAAAAAATAATTAAAATAGAAATAAAATCAGGGAGCCGCTGCTTTTCTTGTGCTCTCACTCCCTCACTCTAGTTGACAGTTATTTTCACTTATCATTATCCATCAAAATCATATTTCCATTTAAAATTGATCTTTGTGGTGACGGAGCTCAGGCTGGGTCTTGAAATTACCGGTGCTGAGAACTATTCGGATGATCGCCGGATTATCGCCGCCACGTAGCCACGGATGTCATGCATAAACAGTACATAGTATTCGGCACTTAAGAATTTCTGACCTCAAACTTACAAGACCTCGTCACGACAACGGTGACAACATGGCAATGCAAACCCGGCAAAGATAAGGAGAGCCCCAGCGACACCGAAGCAACATTGGTGGTCGTTTGAATTATGAACCGAATTGATGCGTCTCCCAACTAGGCTGTCTCAACCGAAATCTCAAACTAATCTCCCACGTATTTTACACAATGGAAACTTCGATCCATCAATTTCCTTCGACCGGGTCCAGGATCACTGATACCACATAAGGACACGATCTGCAATCTTCTGGATGATGCCATTCTCGTTTAAGTATTCCACAAACTCGTCAATAAGATATGGCCAAGCACCTTCTGCATCATAATTAGTCAGCTCTGGATCCACTGTCTGCATCATCAAAGAGAAGTATGGTGAATCATTCATCATCACATGCTTTGCAAAAGTTGACGAAAACCATTTCCACGGAGAAAAGAAAACCCAAATCTAAGAACACATCTGAAGCAAGTAAATTAAGAAGTGAGACCTCTCCATTTGTACCATTTCAAGAGAGTAATCCCATGATAACATCCTCAGTTGACAGGGATAGATAAGGAGATATCCACAAATCTATTGAATCTCAAGAAAAACAGAATACAGAAATTGGTATGCCCCACCATTTCTATTGGATTAAGAAATAGAGAATTCATTAATACTGTCTTATTCTAGAAGTCTGGTCATGTAGTTTAGCTGTCCGGAGACATACTTGCACATGAGGTGGTTAGTGGCCTCATGACCACTTGATTAAGACTCATAAGAAATAAAAGACCTGCCTACACTTCAAGATAGACTTTAAAGATGAATGGAATTAAAGCGTGAGAATACAAGTGCAGCACCATAATGAAAAATGTGCTGAAACCAAAAACCTTCAGAAAGGTCAGTATTGAAACCCAAGAAAAGGCATACCCTTGCAAACTCCAGCAATTGAGACCATGTGTCTCTTGAGATAGCCTTTGTTATGACGAGCCTGAATCAGAAAATTTCCAGGAAAAGGGATAAAAGAGATTAGTAGAAACGGATCTTAGTAGATTGCCAACTAAAAGTACATCTTCAAAGATTAATAAAAGCTGCATCGAACACAACAAATATATGCCAGTACATGACCTGGCAACTGGTAACAGAAACAAACAAATAATGTATATATCATGAGTTGTAGGATTGATAATATTAATAAAATTACTTGCAAGAATTGGCACCAACGATCAGCCAGTGGCCAATGCTTTTCTGCAAACAATAATTGCCACATTCCAATAGCTGTATCCAGAGCTAGAGATTTCTGACCCTGATAGCCAAAAAACCAAGAGTCAGTATTGTCAACTAGATTAAGATAAGATTCTGGTAGATTGCAATATTGGAAAGATAATAAGGTAGACATGCCGTGAGCACAAAGCGAACTGCTCTTTCGCCTTTTACTAAATAAATAAACAATGATGTAAAGATAACACAATAAATGTGTCGATTTTATTAGGATGAAAGCAGGCATTAATCAAGACAAGAGTCAGTTACAAATTACCAGAAAATGCATGACTATGTTAATGCAACTTTTTTTTTTGGGAATGATAAATAAATAATTTTATTAATTATATCAACAAGGTGCTTGTGATCAGTACAAACAGGGTATGGGACTTTACAAAAATCATCAGCATGACTATGTCAATGCAACTATTGTAAATGAACTTCCTTCTAGATTAAAGCAAATCACAACCATACAAGCTGAGAGAGCTCATAATCTACATATACCTTTTCCTTTGCCCAGCCAAAAGCATAATTATATATTTCACAGAATTTTTCTGGACCAAAAAAATGCAATAAGTTCCACAGGAGGAAGTATGAAAATTGAGAATATCACTAATAGTAAATGTTGCACTTCTGACTTACATTCATCTTTCAACTCGGAGCGCATATACAGTATCCTCTCACAGAATTTCTCCAAAAATTCTATCTTGCCAAGAAAGACACCTTCAGAATCTTTTGTTAATTTCAAGTGGTAACCGATATGAACAACAGAGGCAGCCACATACAGCAGAAAAGAAACATACCCAAGTGCTTGGAGCCCACCAATAAACTCCTGTTTTGAACATTCACACATTGTAGCTGCTTTCATATGCCATGAAAGAACCAGCTGCACAAAGCAACCAATCAAGCCAAGTTAAAAAATTTTCAAAAAAGAAATTAGAGTGGGCTGCAAAAGTATGAATGGGTCATGATACTGTTTTAAAGCCACCGACTAAGAGACAACAATGTACTTTGCCTGGAAACGGGATAACAATTTAAAAATCAAAATTGGTCTACTTTATATGAAAATTTTGAACTGTTCATGGATACCTGACACAAAAATACGCATTTCTAGAATTACCTTAGCAAACTATTGAGGAAAGGAACATGAAAGGCAAATGAAAAAACACACACACAAAAGCAGAGTTACTTTTCTCATTATAATTTCTTCTCATTTATAATACATAAAATGATTGGAAAGACACTACTCAACTCTGCCCAGCTACCAATCCTTGTTGAACTTCAAAAAAGAAAATTTTCCAAAACTGACAGTCAAACACATTAACAGAAATATAACAATAACATGAGTTCATCTACAATATTCCATGTTACTTGTAAACTTACCATAACGATATCCTGGGGATCCACTTGGACATAAAAGAAGTGCTCAATGTCATTAGAAATAGAAGAACAAAGACGGTGCAGAACTTATAGAATTGAACAAAAAGAGGAAAGATATATATATATATAAGAATTAGAGAATCATTAGAACCAAATGACAGATCATGGTATCCATCCAAAAGTGTGAAGTGGAGAGAAGAAGGAAAGAAATCCAAATCACCCGAAGATCATTGCACAGAAGAGTAATGCCATCAACAAGTATCATATCAGCATATGGATCTAAAGCACAAATCAAATTCACATCACATAAATAACTATATGTAATAGAAGCTCAAAATACTAAAAAAAATAGATCCAAACAGCTTTTACGAAATGTTAAAAGAAACTAGGCACTGATGCAGAAAATTAACATGAAAAATAGAACTCCTTGGAAGGTACCAGAAGAAGGCATGTAACATGGTAGGAGTGTAAACTAAGTCTTGCCTTTGTATCTATTATAAAGCTCCTCTAAATGTCTAGTATCGGTGGATGTTCTGATATGAGGCTGACTATAGAATACATCAAATGCACCTTCAAGATGCCAGTCACTGGCTTTCAGAGCTTGAAGTGCAGATTTTTCACTGCATGAAAATTGTTTAAATACATAAGCAATTATGGTTGATATTGTATAAAAATAAACAAATAGTAAAAAAGGAATCGTCATCTCTGCCCCAAAGAAATCAAAATTACACACGACAGTCTGTCATGCATTAAAAAAAGGGCAACTGTAGCATTGAAGTAAGTCATGCCCACAAGCAGCAATAACTTCATGAAAAACTTGTCATCACATGGTAAGTTCACTTTATGCTCCCTTTGAGATTTGAAATGTTATTCACACAAGCATAGCTCAAGACCAATATATATTCACATTCATAAACAACTAGTTCAGACATGCAAACCAATTCAGTAGAAGGACTATCAGATTTACAAATTAAATAGCTTAATTATATTGCAAATACCCTAGATCAATGGTAGGAAAATCACATACTCAAAATGGCAAGTCAATTAGCTGAGCAAAAGGCGAATCTTCTTTAAAACTTCCTTTCTAATTCCTCAAAATCCAGCAACTGAACGCTAAAGAGAGATTCAAGAAGTGTGAATGAATTAAATTGCAGACTGTTCTATCTATAACTTTACCTGGCTCCTGTTATCACCATAAACTGCTGAACTTTGTCCCGGTTGGCTCTGCCCAGTTTGTTCTGAGAAATAGAAATAACATATGTTTGAGAAGGAAAGCTAAAGAGAATAGAAATTGACAAAAGAATGGAGGATAAGAGCATCTGGCATAACAATCTGCATTCTGCACTAATTGTCAAGACAGAACAGAGCTTAAATCTATAATTGAATCAATTCAACAGAAAGAAGTAATTGAGACAAGCTTTGGCATCAGAGGTCACAAAAACAGTGAGGTTCATGATGAATAAATGGAATTAAATTATAAGACATGAAACAGACGTAAAGAGAAAAACACAAACCATATTGCTGGGCAAGGAAATGAAGCTCCTCTTGATAATGACTGTATAGATCGGCCCAAAACAGGAATCAGAGCGATCGAGTAAGGGCATATTTGTTCTCTATCCCAGTCTCACTATATAACCCAACACTTTTGAATGCAAATTAAATTATGGAAGGCATACAGGTCCACTATCTTTGTTCCTATTGTCCAGTGGCTCCTGAAATTGACAACAAAGTTATTCAGCAAACTATGCAGCTTGTTGAACATTATGTTGAAAACTTAAAGGACAGCATGTGGAAATACAATCTGAATCGGAATAATATAGAATCTATGCACCTACCACATAACAAGCAACAAAAATATTAAATATAAATGAAAAACTTAATAACTTGAGCTAACAGTACTTCTTATCCTGCAAAACTAGCAAGAAGTGGGAAATGAAAGATTGTGAACAACAACACAGTAATGCCACCATTCTTCTTGATCATAAAACAATTGCTAAAAAAGCCCACATTGCCAATAAGCCATCGCAATTTAAAACATCTGAAAAATCACAAACTGATTTCTTAATTAATCAGTTACGGATCATATTCACCCCACTGCATAATGTAAAGCAACCAATAGCAACGGAAAACTATAGCAATTCGAGGATCACCGGCAGTTCACAAAGCTACTCAGACCACGGCCGTTAACACGACAGCAATAACAACTACTTCAGGGAAGAAGAAAGAGACGACAGCTAGAAAGGGCATAGAAGACAGAAATAACAGCAGATGAGAGCGCATAACATCCATGCTAAGCTCGAATCTGTGATCATCATCAGATAAGTATCAGTCATCGAGCATCGGACCCGGGCGAGGAGAGCAACCAGAGCGTAGAGTCCACACCTTAAGCTGAAACTAGAGACGTCTCAACATGCGCACGGAACTTCAGCGGTCGCCGCCGGCAGCGGAGAGCGCGAACGACGTCGACGGGAGAAGAAGTAGAAGACCGACCACTATCTGTATATTTTTCCCTTTTTTCCTCTATTTTATTTTTTATGAATATAATTTTATAGAAAAAGAAAGACGGCTCAAGCTCTACGACTCCGCACCTAGGTAGAGCAGACCGGGCATCTGAGCACTCGGGGTCCAGGTCCTCATCTTCATTTTTTTAAAATAAAATTTAAAAATTGGTGAAAATAAAAAAAACTTTATCAGAAATTTTATATAAAATTATATATATATATATATATATATAAACGATCATTCTCCTATTAGGGCTTCAGTGCAGAATGCAGAAGCATTCAGCTAGCCCTCTGCCTCCTGCTGCATTCTCTCCCTCTAGCCTCAGTGTCTCATGACTCTCATCTCCATAGCGTATTTAAGCCCGAGAATGCTCCGGCATTCCTCTCTCTCTCTCTCTCTCTCTCTCTCTCTCTCTATATATATATATATATATATCTCGCGACTTCTCTTGGATCCTTCTTTGTTCTTTCCGTTTGGTTTTCTCAGAACCAAGACACTGATAGACACCATAGTATTCGTACGAAAGAAGAAAGTGATGAAGATGATGACCGGGGAGAGTAACGATGATGACCGGGGAGAGTAACGATGATGATGATAACGAGCAGCTGCTTGGTCTGACTCTGAGCTGCGTCCCCTACAGGAACAAGAAGAAGAGCACCTCCTCTTCTTCCACTCCTCGTTCTACTTCTCCACCTCCGCCTCCACCTTAACCTCAGCCTTCCATGCAGTTGAATCAGTTGCCCGCCAGCAATCATCTTCCGCAGAAGTCCCAGACCCATCAGCAGGGAATCTTTCGGGACGTGCTCCTCCAACCTCCTGGTCAGTTCGTATATCACGCTGTAGTTCTTTCTTCCTCCTCCTTCCGTTTCTTGAGAGGAGGCAGCCACGGACCCAGAAACGAGAATTGGTCTCGGAACTCCCTGGCATCCAAGTCAGTGACTCGTGCCACCGCAGGAGACCTCCTTGCACTGCTGTCTCCCATATCGAGCTGAATATCATTACACTTGCACGTCTCGTTTGTGAAGAGGCCTTTTGTGTTGATCCTCGACATCTTTTTGCTTGTAAGGTGATTAAAGGAAAGCAAGATCGCTACCATTAGAATAAGAGAAAATCCAAGATCAGAAAGGAGGACTTGGTTTCACCCTTTCAAGTCGAAAGGTACCTTGGTGAATAATTATTTTCTCCCATACCATTCGTGCTAGCAAGATAACGTTTATTATGCTCCCTAAATGCAAGACTAATTTCAAGAGACTGCCCTTTTGATCAACAAATGAAGCTACTAATGAAAGAAATCACTAGGACTCTGCTAGTGTGTAATTTCCGTCTTGCACTTCTCAGAGAAGAGCCTGGACTCTGGGCAGTTTTCACCCCAGTGAAGGACAGGTCGATCTCAACCGGGAGCCACTGCTGAGTCTGCCGTTGATGGCAGCACGACTGGAACATCTGGAAGACGGGAATGTGGCTATGTCCACCCACAGCACGGTGTCGAGCACAGGTGCTAGGAAGAGGGCCGAGAGCTCGGTCATGGGGAGAGATGAAGACAACAGTGGCACTGGCAGAGGCGACAGAGAGGGGAGGAAGTAGCTCCGGCTGTCAGAGGATGTTCAAGATGCGCAACCGCCTGAACACGGCGAGCGTTGCTGTGTTTTGTCTCTGATTCTGGTAAATTCTTGCGGTAGCTGGCGCAGGGATTCGTTGGCTTGACCGGCTTTGCAGAAGCAGAGGATGGCTTTGGCTGAGCAGCTGAACCTCGAAGCCAGGCAAGTGGATATCTATCTGGCTCCAGAACAGGAGGGCCAGGTCAGAGATATCTCCTTTATAAATATCTCGTCTGTTTTTCTTGTCGGAGACATTAGATAAAAAGAAATAAAATAATAAAAAGCGAAATGAAATTCAAGTATCAGCATCTTTACACTGATTCTTCTGTCTGTGTCATTTCGAGTGTTTTCCATATGCTATTCCACGTGCAACTGAAAATAATACTAAACAAACATTGACTTTTGCCGAATAAAGAATTATTGACTTTGACTTTCATGGTCTCGTTGTTCGCAGGAGTAACGTCACACCTTTGACTTTCCCAAAATGGCCTCTTTTCCTTTTCTGGCAAGTGCTTCCTCGAAGAGCAGCATGTTTGGTAGAAGCTGCAAATGCAGTGCAGGATGCTCCCGAGACAGAGTCCAAGTGAGACAACGTTAATAATATGTGGAGAGTCAGAGAGGGTCGATTTTCGAGGCTATCGGTGCTTATTATTACGAGCAGACTCCGAGAAATCATACCTACTCCCCCTCGACTGCAGGACGAAGCTGAAGGGGATGGTGGCGGATGGCGGCGGGCTCCTGAAGAGCTGCTTGGAGAAGTCGACCCAGGAGAACGAACGGCTGAGGAGCGAGATTCAGGAGCTGCGCGCGGATGGCGCTCGTGCTCCGCACTGAAGTGATGAGTTGAAACAGACAGAGCTGCTAAAGGAAGAACTCGATCTCATTTCTTCAGACAGCATAAAAAGATGGTTTAATCTTTTCACAGACATGGCTCGGTAACATCGATCTATGTAGTTCCTATCGGTCCCTGAGATACTCAGGCTCCACCTTGTTCAGTTCTGATTGTGTTCAGACTAAGTCCGACCTAGCGTGCATTCAAGATTCATTCGACTCCAACAGAAACGAGCAATCTCTGCTCCGTGCATGATCAAGAAGCAAAAGGAGAGCATCCCATGTACGTGT
The DNA here is from genome assembly GCA_900006705.1 of Sonneratia caseolaris. Lineage (NCBI taxonomy): Eukaryota > Viridiplantae > Streptophyta > Magnoliopsida > Myrtales > Lythraceae > Sonneratia > Sonneratia caseolaris. The sequence goes on from CXYZ01012692.1 coordinate 3,445,776, forward strand.
GTTCGGCGTTATCTAAATGGGATTTTCTATGCCAATCCTACAACCACTCTACCATTGTCATTCGACTGCGCCTAGGATCAAACTGTGCGTCGGTGCTCACCGAGTTTGAATCAGACTGCAAGTCCTGTATCTTCCTCTTCTTCCGAGCCGACCACGAGTGAGACATCACGAAATGTGCTGTCCTCTTCCTCTACCACTCCGCAATGGCTATTCTGCAGTAGGGGACGATCTCATACAAGAAATCCCATGTGAACGTCGTCGAGTTATAATTAGATGATCCGATCTCATGACGGCAACCCACGAAATAGGCACCAAGATACGAACGAATGAAAGCTCATGGGACAATCATAAAAGGACTTCATCCCGGGCTTTTACCGGCGAAAGAGTCGATCCCGGGAGGTCTCAGCCTCACTTGCTATCCAATATTTAAGTCAATAAAAGCAATGAGAGCGAGTGCTTAGCATAATAGATAGATAAAAACGATTAAGAATTAGATGCTTTGATATTCGGAATTGGGTATTTGTGAGTGCTGCTTACATTGTCCATGGAGTGCAGTGTGAACCGATTCCTTCATTTGCCTAGGAGTGATCAATGGCTGCCAGCTCGTGGGGAAATCATTCTGTTGCTATATGCCTGCTAGGCAGGGTTGCAAATGTAACATAAGTTACATTTTGGCCTCGTCGTTGAATGCCCAGTACAGGCTCCTTACGTAACACTGCACAATTGTGTTTTTTTTTTTTAACTATTATTTTGGATAGTTGATGTATTGTATTGAAAAATTAATCAAGAAAGTACGTATTGATATTACAAAAATTAAAATATCATCAACCTCATGCGCCTAACATATAACTCAAATAGGATCGTCATACTCTTAACTTTAGATGAACTAAAGATCTCATACGCGACTATAACAAACTCATCACCAAACTTACTATAATATTGGTATTTGAAGTATTGTTTTCAAATATCCTATAATTCCGTTCTTTCCAGATAAAAGTGGTAAAAATAAGTTTATAAATTGTTATAAAAGTGCCCATTCATTACATGTTGCATTTAATCTAGATAGGTTTAAAATATTAGTTCCAATGGATCGATTGATTTGGATTCATGAAAGCAAAAAAACTTGCCATATATCACCTGTCATGGGCATGAGAAGAATAGGTAAACTCAAAATTCAATATTAGATCCCAAAAATCACAAAGGGAAGATGAAAGTGAGATATAAGTTTCCATCCAACGTTAGTGGGAAGTTTATCTAGTATAGTAAGTCAATTAATGAAAAAAAATTTTAAAATATATCCAGAAAATCATATTAGTCCATGTCATGAGACTCGTAAATGAGAATACCGCACAATTATTATAAATATGAACTGTTATTTTTTTTATATGACTTTAGGAGTATGTGACAAAGAGTATCATAATAATTTCTAGCTCAATACATGTAAATTGCCACCATGAGCCATGCGACTGTGATTAGAATCCGTGTTCGTGTATCTGGTCAATATTCATTCATCTCCCTCACCGAAAATATCATTCCCTTTAAAGAAGACTCAAGTTTCAATTTCCTTTAAAAAAATTATATCTTGCTTCAATAATTTTGCGGCATCGAGAGGGAGGGGGAGAGAGAGAGAGAGAGAGAGAGAGAGAGAGAGAGAGAGAGAGAGGCTATATACTACATGCGTTGAGGGATAGGTTTTGCTTCGGCTGCTCCATTTCTATTCCTCAGCGCATTGTGGGAATCGTCTGGTGATTGATTAGAGCGGTGCCGCTTAAGCATTGATTTGACTCTGAGGTCGGTAAGCATTTCCGCTTTCATCCGCTGCAGAAAGTGGTTGCAATTTGAAGCAAGTGTTTCACCTGGGCCAAAGGGTTTTGGTTCCTTCTCCTATTAGTGTGGGCAAACCACTTGCTTCTAGGACTTGGTTGAATTGTGCTTGTGCTGAAGTCATCTGCCTGTCTTGGCTGGTTTTGCTGTGTGGGTATTGCTTACATGGGCACCTGAGGCGATTGATTAGTAGAATAATCTGGGTTTGGGGGGGGATATTGTGATTCATTTTATAGTTTATCCTGATCGAGGATGAGTAGTCGGAGAGTGCGACGGAGGTTATCAAAGAAGGGGAAGGAAAAGGTGGTTATCCCCCACTATCCTGAGCTTGAGGATGAAGCTTCAACCTCAGATATCGCCACCACCACTACCTGGAATGTTGATTGGACTCTATTGCCGGATGATACAATGATTCAATTGTTCTCCATTCTTAATTATTGGGATCGAGCCAGCCTCTCATCCACGTGTAAGGCTTGGAGAGCTCTTAGCACTTCACCGTGTTTATGGGAATTCCTTGATCTCCGGGCCCATAAATGTGATGCTGCGGTGGCTGCATCACTTGCTTCTCGCTGCATTAATCTCCAGAGGTTGTGGTTCCGCGGCGCTGACACAGCAGATGCGATCATACACATCAAAGCCCATAACTTGCAAGAGATCAGTGGAGACTACTGCCGGAAAATTTCTGATGCGACCCTTTCAGTCATTGCTGCAAGGCATGAATCACTCGAGTGCCTTCAACTGGGTCCTGATTTCTGTGAAAGGATCACAAGTGATGCCATTAAGGCAATAGCAATATGCTGCAATAAATTGCGGAAACTTAGGTTATCAGGAATCAGGGATGTTCACGGTGATGCAATTGATGCACTTGCAAAGCATTGCCCAAATTTGATGGACATTGGATTCTTAGACTGCCTGAAAGTAGATGAAATGGCTTTAGGCAATGTGTCATCCCTGAAATTCCTCTCAGTGGCAGGGACTTCTAATATAAAGTGGGGAGTAGTTTCTCACATGTGGCACAAGCTACCCAACTTGATTGCTTTAGATGTTTCTAGAACTGATATAGGACCAGCTGCAGTTTCAAGGTTGTTAGTTTCTTCTCAGAGTTTGAAGGTTCTTTGTGCATTAAATTGTGCTATCCTGGAGAAGGAGATTAATTTTTCAGCCCCAAAAATAAAGGGCAAGTCATTGATTGCTACTTTCATGGATGTATTCGAGGGGATATCCTTGTTATTTGCTGATACTACAATCAGAGGTATTAATGTGTTCCTAGAATGGAGAAACTCGAAGAAGAGTAATAAAAGCATAGATGAAGTGATGACATGGCTTGAGTGGATATTATCGCATACACTCTTGAGAACAGCAGAGAGTAATACTCAAGGTCTAGATGAATTCTGGCTCAAACAAGGTGCACCATTGTTGCTTAGCTTAATCCGCAGCTCCCAAGAGGATGTTAAAGAAAGAGCGGCTACCGGGCTTGCAACATTTGTTGTAAAAGATGATGAGAATGCTAGCATAGATCATGGGAGGGCTGAAGCAGTAATGCGAGATGGAGGTGTTCGCCTCCTCTTAGACCTTGCTAAATCATGGCGGGAAGGGCTGCAATCGGAAGCTGCAAAGGTAAAATCTTGACTGAATTAAAAGCTACCAAGCCATATTTTGGCTGTACTAGGTCCGCTACTTGTTCAAATGTTGGATGCCATACTCTAAATAATACATTCACTGTGTTGCATTTATTTGGAGATTGTCATGTAGAATACATTTAAGCTTCACTTTCACTTATTAAGGTGGAATTATGGTAGTTATGCCTCATAATTGCTTTCTGAGCTGATAAAATTCCTGATGTTGAATAATTGGTACTCATAGGCCATAGCAAACTTGTCTGTCAATGTGAATGTTGCAAAAGCTGTTGCTGAGGAAGGAGGAATCAACATCCTTGCTGGTCTAGCTAAGTCCATGAATAGGCTTGTCGCTGAAGAGGCTGCTGGAGGCTTGTGGAACCTCTCTGTCGGGGAAGAGCACAAGGTTCTCTATATCCTGCTGTTCCCAATCAGTATGTTTAAACATATACTAGTTTATATGTTATCTAATCAGAAGGCTTCTGTCAGGCTGAGATTGCTGAGGCTGGTGGTGTAAAGGCTCTAGTGGATCTTATATTCAGATGGTCGGCTGGTGGCGATAGTGTTCTGGTATAACTTTTGCATTTATCATATATGTCCTGCTTTTATGAATATTAATGTCCTTTATCACTGGTAATATCAAACTTTTTCACCGTTAATATTTTGTGGATAATGAGAATAAAAAGAAGGGAAATTCAAGGGGTTATTAATGATGTAATTTTGCTCCTTTTCAGGAACGTGCAGCTGGTGCTTTGGCAAATCTGGCTGCTGATGACAAGTGCAGTACAGAAGTTGCATTGGCTGGGGGAGTACATGCTTTGGTAATGCTTGCTCGCACCTGCAAGTTTGAGGGGGTTCAAGAGCAGGTAGTTAAATCTTTATTTTTGTTCGATGAAATGCTGATGCATGGCTCAAGAAATAGGTTTAACTATCATGGCTGACCAAGTTTTCATCTGTAGAAATGATGTATGATAAACAAAGATGTTAGAGCAACAAAAAATGAATTTGTCTCAAAACTGACCACTATTGCCAAATGAAGAAAAGGAAATAAAAATGGATTGATTATGAAAGCTTCTACTCACTTGACCGCCTCCTTTAGGAGCAGTTTCTATTCCCAGAGAGTTATATTTAAATTATTGGGGATCAGTTGGGTGGCAATGGATGAACAGTTGAAAGCATGAATTGTGTTTTCTTTCTGCATCAGGGGCATGGCTTAACATGTTTCCCATTTAATTAGAACTTAAGCTCTTAGATTGTTATGGGATATTTAGTCTGTGATTTCCTTGTCTAGTTTGATTTGTTGAATAATGTAGAAAGCACTTTTAGGATGTTCCTATTTAAACAAGACACCTATACCAGCTCCTATTTAGACAATGAATTCAATAGTAGTTTATTCTTCGAATAGTTACAATTGTCTGTCATTATACTAAAAAAAGTTACAATTGTCTGACAATGGTTTCTCTCAAGAGGGGGTCTGCTTGTCATCTTGATTGTTGCTTTCAATCCTGATTTTACACCTTGACGATAATTTTGCTGCTCACTTTTATTTTCTATCTACATTTTTTTGTGTAGCACTTGGCATATGAATGATTAATATAAACCTGAATCCTGATACATGCTAGGCTGCTCGTGCAATGGCAAATCTAGCAGCTCATGGAGATAGCAACAGTAACAATGCTGCAGTAGGGCAAGAGGTTGGTGCTGTTGAAGCTCTTGTTCAACTCACGAGGTCTACCCATGAAGGTGTCAGGTGACTTACTATCACCTGGTTCTCTTTAAGCTAAAAGGGAATTTTATTGTTATGTCATTTGAGGACTCCCCTTTGTCTACTTTCTTGTTGTTGCAATCATTTAAAGTCAATAAATTCTTCTAAATGTCCCAGAGATGCACAATATCATATTCTACATCTTGCTAAAGTTGTTACTTGTTTCTGCTACAAAAGTTTTAGAACTCCATACTCAGTAATTTATTTTAAGGTGGGTGTCTTGACTTATTAGGATGTTCTTAATCATGGTTACAGAAATCACATTTCAACTTGCTAGATTGATTGAGTTTAAGAATCAAACTAATCCAACTGAGTCGAATAGGTTTAAATGCATAAATCAACTGAAAATCGGCCAACTTGTGGGTGAACTTGTTAAATTCAGTTTATTGGCTCTTTTTTTTTTTGTTGCATTAATTAAGCCTGAAGTTGGCAGCAAACCAGAATTTTATCTTAGGGTTTCTCAGGTTAAACCATATGAGTGCACGTGCATTTTGTAATTCACCCCTTACTTTTGTTTGTTTACTGGCCAGTGTGGCATTAATATTGTAGGAGTGCAGATGCCTCAGCCCTTCCTGCATTTCTACTAATGTCCATGCCATATTCTTAACTGTAAAAAGAAATGCAAACTTCAGTTTGATAACCTTTGCTAAAAATAATCTTGAGTATTGAATATGTATTCAGGATTTGAAATATATGAGTCCCTTTTTTTCTTGAAAATTTATAGATTTAAATCATATCATGCCTTAAAATATCTCTATAATCGTTTGACAAAAGGAAATAGGCCCTGTATGAGGCTCTATTCTAATTAAACCTTTTGATATTGTTGCAGATTAACTTTAGTTTCTTTATTATCACCAACTAAATCAAGACTTTCTTGCAATTTACAAATTGTTTATTTGGCTTGCTAATGCTTTCTAATATTGCATCACTTGCCAAACAGGCAGGAAGCTGCTGGGGCACTGTGGAATCTTTCATTTGATGATAGAAATCGTGAAGCAATTGCAGCTGCTGGTGGTGTGGAGGCTTTGGTATGCTTCATCTAAAACTTTCTATCTGTCCATGCAGTTTCTAGTGCTGTTTCCATCAGCAAATTGTGCTTGGAAATTAGATGTATTTGCGAATAGTGAGGGGTGCGGCTATCTGAATTGTCATCTTCATGCTTATGGGAGTTCTAGATGATATTTGTCAAAGGTTGATTTCAAGTGTTAGGTCTTTTGTGTTTTGACTCACAGATTTTCATTGATGGAATCATCAATCTGTTTTGCATGTTATAGTTAAAACTGTCCTCATAATTACAAGTTTTTGAAATGGTTTTTGTAATCCTGCATAGCAGATCTCTGATCAAACTGTAAATGTTCTCTTGCTACATAGCCTAGACAAATCTGTGCATCTACATCACTTAGATGTAAGACCAATGTTTTGCCCTAGAACAAATAGTACAAATTTTACAAGTTGTTGATGATCTTTATGTAGGAATTGTTCTTCTTTAGGGTATCTATGCAGGCATTTTCTGCCTTTCCCTTTATGATTTGTTCTGAGTTTTAAATTTCTTATCTAATTAGTATTACTGCGAACATTTAGGTGGCTCTTGCACAATCATGTGCCAATGCCTCACCAGGTCTTCAAGAACGAGCAGCGGGTGCTCTATGGGGGCTGTCCGTATCAGAAGCCAATAGGTAACTCCATCCTTGGAATAATTTTTGATTCCGTGAAATCAGTATTTTGGGATCTGATGTCCGAAATAATTTCTTGTTTCTTTTATATTCTGGTTATCCCTTAATGTGCAGGATTTAAAATGAAATTGTGCTCCATTATGCCTATAATGAATATATTATTATTTTATGTATCTTGCAATACATATTGGCCCATTTACATGCTATCGTAGGGGGTAAGCTACCAATGTATATTCTCTTCTATGGTCTTTGCTCCTAGCTTAAAATGAAGAACAACTAAAGCTAAAGTCACATTAGTTGAGATTATTAAACTGGTGTTAATCCTCTCTTTCAAGCCTCCTCTTTATCCTTTCTTATGCTTTTAGTCAATGCTTTCATAATAATGTAGGTAATTTCTTATGTGTCAGTCTGCAACACATTTTTTAGCCATTGGTTAAAAAAATGTATTGTATATCCTTTGGTATATATGATATCTTCAAATCCTTAATGGTCTACTCTTTTAATTGTGAAAGAAATTTCATGATTTAGCATTGGCATAAATAACATCTGTGAGCAGTATTTTGTGCATATTCTATATTTATTATTTGCTCTGCATGGTCTAATATAATTCCTTTATCATTTGGTTGTCAATAGCATTGCTATCGGCCAAGAAGGTGGTGTTGCTCCTCTGATCGCTCTGGCATGCACTGATACCGAGGTATGAGATTGGCTATGTAGTGCCCCTTTTTTGCACGTACATTTTTTGAAGAAGTGCTAATTTATGTACCTGGTACATTTCATGTCATATTTTTTAACTCATTCTATGACATGGGTGAGAGTATCTGGCAAGTACAGCATTAAAAGAAATTTGGAGCATTGTACGAGAGCTAACCAAAAATTTATGATGATGCACTGTCACCTGAAAGGTGGAATAGACTTGTAATAGTTAAAATAATGGTGTCAAACCTTAAAAATAAGTATCATTTTGATAAATGGGTTTATGCTTTATTAATTTTGAATAATTTGTGATGCTTAATGCTAGGATTTACAGTTGGTTTTCGTGGTTTAGTAAGGTAATGGTGGAGAAGCATACTAGTTGAGGAGAGAGACTCTTTTTCGTGGTTTATTCCTATTTCCTGAACAATTTCATCTTGGATAGTTGCATCATATAATTCATCATGAGGATTCTACCCTAAGTTTTAAATGAGACTGGACTAATAGTTAAGGACTCAAATTTATCATGAGCCAACAGTTAAATACCTCAGTAATTTTTTTTGAACATTTACATCTCCGCGTTCTTTCCATTGGACACTTTGGTCCACCATCTCATTTTTTCCGTCTTAGAAAGGAGATGGCGGACCAAAATGTTTGATAGAATTAAGGTCAGGGATGTAAATGTTAGGAAAGAAACTATTGAGGCCCTTTAATTGTTGGCTTGTGACAAATTCCAATGTTTAACCATTAGTTCACTCAAAAACCAGTTTGGGGGATTTATTTATATATTTTTATCATATTATAATATAAATGTCTTATGTTTGTATAAATAATGGATAGAATAGATGAAATCATTCAGGTCTCAACCTCACTTACCAATTAACTTTTGCCATTTCTTAACTTAAAGATGAGATAGAATTAGAGGTGAATGGAATAAGAAACTGAACCTTTTATCTGCAGCAGAATGGCTAAACAATGAGATGCATCACTAATTGAATTATTATTTCATTGTGGAATCATATGATATGCTGCAATGAAAAGTCTCAGTTTTACTACAATAATAAAGTCATTTGCATCGTGTACTGTGACACTAAATATTTTTATCATATCAAAAGATCTTTTGGCTTACTGGTATGGTGGATAAGTATACAATAGAAGAAATTCTTCTACTTGTGGCCTCGCTTGTCAGTTTAAAGCCTTTACTTTTGCGGATCAGTTTCTTACCTCCTCGAAAATCGCTTGAGAATTATTTTGGAACTTTCAGGTTTCCACTTGCTTTGGCATCAGTTTCTTACATTCTCAAAAATCACCTAAAAATTTGCCATATGCTTCTTTTGACTCTCTTATCTTGAAGAGAGATAAAGGCAATGGAATAGAAAACAGAACATTTATCACAACCATACAACAAAATGCATCAATAATTGAGTTATTATTTTATTATGGAATTATATGATATGCTACTATAGGAAAATCTTAATTTCACGAGAAGAATGAGATCATTTATCATCTATGGTCTATTATGTTGTTAAGGAATCGATGCAATATAATTTCCTTGAGATTTTTCCATACCTTATGGTTTCTTCCTATGGGCCAAGCATTAATAAAGAACCAAGTTTATGTTGAATTCTATACTCAATATCTTGAGTAGCTAATAGTTAAGACCCCGAATTTCTCACGACTAACACTTGAGGATCTCAATAAATTTCTTTGAACAATTACATCTCCAATTTTTATTCCGTTCAATAAACGGCAGTCCAAAGTGTCTGACTGAATGGAAATTGGGGGATGTAATTGTTAAAAAAATTGTCAATGTCCTCAAGTATTGGCTCATGACAAATTTGAGTCATCAAGTGTTAATTTACTCTCTAAATATTCTCCAGTATGTCAGAAACTTCATACGGTTGAACATTAATCGATATGTAAGTGAAGTATACTGAATTCAGGGGAGGAACTTACCCATGTGTTGTATTTCTGAACAATTTATAATGAAAACAAAGGCCTCTATGTTTGGCTGCACAAATGCTTCCCTGAAGTTTTACATATTGTGCACTGCACAATAGCTAGTTGACCAGTCAATTGCTCATTGTGACTTTTAAATGTGCATGTTACATCATGAAGTTCAGTAAAGAGAAAGTGACCTTGCTTTTCATTGTGGCCAACACTTAAACCCTTGGGTTTGTCTGATGTGGCAGTGATTTGAGGTTGCATGTGTGATATGTTCTATTATCATATAAATACAAAGTAACACCTTGAAAATACATGGTAAATAGCCCCAAAATGCACCAATCTGGATTATTTTGTCTTTTATTCACTTAGCTAATATGGTGAAATGATACTAACATGGTGCCAGAAAATTTTTAGAAAATGTCGATTTGCCACATGTGACATCTTGTTTTGTTAAGAAAACGAAAACAAAGGGTTTTTCAATTATCACTCTCCCAACCTTGTTACCTTGTTTTAATTTGTATTATTTTTATTTTTTTCAAATCATCATGGTTGCCAGATGACAACTCACTAATTGTTTTTAAAAATATTTTATGATGCCACACTACCCACCACTAATCACAACACCAGAGGTGGACCAAAAATTAATGTGTTAGAGTTGATATAACATTGATAATTTGTAATTTAAAATGTAACCTAAAAAAGGTCATAATCAAAATTGATAAAATGATTATGTTCAATGCTCTTTTGGGCTGATTACTCTCAAATAAATTTAAGATTTGAAATGAGAAAGGAAAAAAATTGTATGTGGCTGCACTATTACTGTTATGTGGCTTGAGGCTGCCAGCCTCAATTGGGTTCTCTCTTTGGCATCCTTACCTAAACTGTGTATGCTTTTCCCAGATTTAAAATTGCATGGAAGTTGATTTGGTTGGCATAAAGCAAGAACCTGCAAATTCTCTGTGGATACCTTACTTTAGAATCAATAAAGTCATCTCTGCTCATGAGAAATAACCTGAAGTAAGTAATGTTGGTTCTGTCATCTTCAGGATGTTCATGAGACTGCAGCAGGTGCTCTGTGGAATCTTGCTTTCAATCCAGGCAATGCTCTAAGGATAGTAGAGGAGGAGGGAGTCCCTGCTTTAGTCAATCTCTGTTCTTCATCAATTTCAAAAATGGCACGATTTATGGCTGCTCTGGCATTGGCGTACATGTTTGATGGGCGGTAATTATCTATCATTTTATAGGACAGTCCACTCATCTCTTTCTAAGCTCAAAATCTGGAAAAAGACTGAAATGATTGTATATAAAGATTATGAAGTTCCTGAATATAGCTGGGAAATATGGCAGGAAACAAAATCTACCATTTTCCAAGAGCGAAGCTGCTTCTGTTATCCAAATATTGTGTTTGAAAAGTTTCATCCAAGGAAATTCAAATTCTGAGAGTTTACTATTAATGCAGAATGGATGAACTTGCTCTGATTGGGACCTCATCAGAAAGCAACTCAAAAGTTGTGAGTTTAGATGGTTCAAGAAGGATGGCATTGAAGCATATTGAAGCTTTCATCAAGATGTTCTATGAAAGACAAGCTTTTGCAGCTGCAGCTGTGTCTTCGGCACCTGCTGCCTTGGCCGAAGTGACGGAAAGAGTTCGTATCCAGGAAGCAGGATATCTTAGATGCAGGTGCTTCTCATTTCATTTGTGTTTCAGTAAGATGCTATCATAATCTTTTGCACATTGAGATTCTTTCCCAGAAAATTCACCTTTTAGATAAATAGATCTCTCATAATTAAAAAAATGATAGATAAGTCCTGTGAGGCAAAAATTACACTTCGGTATTATCTTGTATTGGGAGACTCAACAAACCACCTGGAGTTCCAAGAACAAATGACCCTGTCAAATATCAAGATGTCTTGGTTATTCAGAACAGATGAATATAACATATTGCATTCTTGAGTGCTAGCATGTCATGTCAAGTATGGTCGTTACAAAGTATAATCAGCCTCCCCATACATGCAGTTCATTTCATTGGTCTCTTTCAAATTCAAGTTTTATGGATCCTCCATACGGATGTTTGTTTGGATTCTTTTATGAGTTTTCCCAATCTCACCTCATCACATTTTTTGCTGGAAACTCCTTCCATCCAGTTGTTCCATGAAGTGAGAAATTCTTGGAATATGAATGTATGTGCTGCTTCTGTGAAGTGAAAATGAGAAATTTTTTGAAGAAAACTTGGTCATATGACAATTTTTTAAAGATATATTTGCTATATTTTTGTTCTTAAAATAAGTGTATATATTTGCTGTATTTTCTTTCACATTTTGGCTCTGGGGAACCAGTTGATTGCTGGGATGGATTATATTTACCAGTTTGATCTTCTAGCAACATAGCCTAATTAGACATCTGTATCATGCCAAAAGTATTTGCATGTTTTATTCGACATTGACATATTTCCTTTTCTTTTTCCACCCTATGATCGTCCTTTGATTGTCTTAGTGGTGCGGAAATTGGAAGATTCATTACCATGTTGAAAAATCCCTCTGTCCTCAAAGCCTGTGCCGCGTTTGCTCTTCTTCAGGTAACCATGAAAAGTTTTGATAGCTCTTTCAATTAGTCATTAGAGTAAATGTGCTGCGTGATGCACAGTATTGGTAATTTAAATTTAAAATGTATTTCATTTTAAATATATATCAAACTATAGAAGTAATTGTTCAATATTTAGGTTATTATTTTTATATCTTTAAGTACTAAATGTTAACAGATTAATAACTAATAATCATAAATTTGAATAGGAAGCGTTTGAAAGCACAGACTTACAATTTAACAATTAGCATAAAAATGTTCAGAGTAATTAAAAAGTGGACTGTGGATGATTTATTTTCGTACTCCTTTACGCTGACACAGTAAGAGTATTCAGTATTGAATGCGTAAAGAAAATGTAAGGCAACTTTGTAAAGGTTATGGAAGCACCATTCAGCTGATTGACACTCTTAAGGTGGTCATGGTAGCCACCGCATGCTTTTCGCCATTTCATCTTCAAGGATCTGTTTGGACTCACCAAACATGGAATTTGAAATTCTATTGTAGCCATGAACCCCATCCTAAGTAGAAGACTTGTTATCCCTGCCAAATGGTGTATTTTAAAATACCCTTTTGGTTTTTGTCAATGAATAACTGCAAGCACTGCTTTATAACTTGACTATCAAACAAGTTTAAGAGACAATTCTCACAAAAAGGCAAATTACAGTGGATGCTTCCACATAGCCACGGTACAACTCAGAGACAGGTTTCATTGATTTAGATTCTTTATGTAACTAATGTTGGCGATTCATATCCTTGTGCTGCAGTTCACAATCCCAGGTGGTCGACACGCTTTGCACCATGCAAGGCTCATGCAGAATGCTGGGGCATCGAGGGTCCTGCGTGCAACAGCAGCAGCTGCAAATGCACCACTTGAAGCCAAAATATTCACCAGAATTGTCCTTCGAAACCTAGAGCACCACAAAGAGGTACTATCTTAAAATTGCTATATGCTCTTCGGGAAAGGAATCTCCACTCTAATACCAACAGAGGGGTGCTACATGTGCCTGTGCGAACTTCTTATTTTGCTTCCCTTGCCACCATGATGGGTGCACAAGAAGGGAGGGAACTGGGCTCGTGTTAACTCAAGATTCTGCTGTAGTTCCCCAACTTATTTGAAAATCAAGAACGGCTAATGAAGTGGAAAGGCTCTCGGGCAGCTTTTGCTTTGTTTAGAAGTGACTTTTTGATACAACACTTGTTGCCCTGTTTGATTACTCACAACTAGATTGGTTTTTAGCTCTGTAAATTGTTGTTGGTGTGCTATAGGCCTTACTGTTAGAACTCAGGAGGGCATTACTCGCGGTTTGTGTGACAAACCAGGAAGAAAGATATGCAGATTGCGCTTCACTTCTCTGACTAGAAGAGGGTCTAGTTTCATTATTCTATTGTTATGGTGAGTTCGGATTTTCTTCCTTTCTGGAGAGACGAGATAAAACATAATAAAGTCAAGCAAACATTTTCAGTTTCAATGCCGTGGACACATCTCTATATCTTTCAGGGTCTAAATTTTCAGCTATCCCCAGATGTTTACACAAGTTCGAGATGAGAATTGAACTTGATACCCTCAAATTCGTCAGGTGGTGATAGAAGTGAGCCATTTTACCAATAGACCACCCCTGTCAATGGTTGAACACAGTCTTCTGGTTTACCGTCAGGTTTAATATCCATATTGTATTTAATAGGATATTAAATAAAAAAAATTTTGAGATGACAATCTAAAATTATGATAATCTTTTATTTTACATGTGTAGCAGCTCGCAAGTTCATGGTCAAAGGAATGGGAAGATAGGGTTAATAATATAGTTTTTAAAACTAGATTAAATCAGAAATTAATGTATGTATGAATTCATGGGTTAAGATTCAATTGGTTGAATTATATATTTAATAAATAAAATTAATAATATAATATTATCAATAAATTTATATAATATCAAATATAATTTATAATAAAATTTATTAATATAGTTATTATATTAAATAAAAATTTAACAAAATAAAATATGTCGGTTCAATTGAGTTAATTGATTAAATTAAAAATCGACCGGTTTAATTAGAGTTGTTTTTATTGAAAGTGCAATTGAATTTTTTATAAGAATTGGACCGGGTGAGTAGTCGGTTTCCAGTTGAACTAGTCAAACCGGCCGGCCCGTTTCAGTTTTTAAAACTATGGTTAATAAACCATTATATGCTTTATAGTGAATGGAAGCCAAGGTTAAGGGGAGGAAAAGTTCATCTTTGTCACAGTCTGGGCTCCGCATGGAAGTGGGTGAGAGTGATAACAGAAGAACTCTCATTTCTTCATATGGTTCACACAACATAGAAGTCGATTTTATCCTTTCACGATCGTGGCACGGTAACATCATCGATATGGGGAAAATCCAGAAGTGCCACTCGGTCCCCGAGATGCTCGGAGAGCACCGTGCCCAGTCCTGACTGCGCTGGTGCTAGCTTTCTGGCTAGCGTGCATTCAGAATTCATCCAACTTCAAACCATTATAAACAATCAGCCTCCGCTCCATGATCATGAGGTTCAGTGAAAAAAAAGAAAAATCCCCTTTGTTCGATGTATCTAAAACCTCAAGTGCATTCACGATCGAACTGAACCGAGCCTCGGCACGCACTGCAAGTCCTATCTTCCTCTCTCGAAACCGGTCATGGGACGACATAAGAATGCGCTGTTCTTGGTCTTCCATTAGAGGTATGAAGGAGAAGGAAGCGATCCATAGAGTGTTTGTTGTAGGGGCAATTTCATTTGAGAAGTCGAAATCCTATGTTAATGTTGTCGGATTTGCTGTCCCAATAATTATATATTTGCCACAGAAGCCAAGAACTCAAGAATGATCAATCCACCCTCGGTTTCCAACTTTCGTTTTTTTCTTTTAAAGTATAGAGTACTTCTTGGCTCTTTATATATCCTCGGGAACCTGCATGAAAGTCGAGCCCGGGAGGTCTTTAGCCCTGTCGAGACTCCGGTTTTTAAGTCAGTGCGCAAGCGACCTAGCGGATGAGTACGAGAGACGGAGTATTATATAACCTAACATTGTTTCTAAGGTGGGATATGTCACAGTGGATGTCGAGTAGGAGTCATTAATGGCTGCTGACTTGTTGGGAGACTCAGTGCGTTTGTGTCCCTGATTCTCTGTTAGGCAGAGTTGCTCGGTTGGTTATGAACTGTGTGTGTGTTTATTTTGGAAAGTTCATGGGACAAAGACTATGTATGACATCGTAAAGGACAATTTCTAACTAGTAATTTGTGAATTGCCCCTTGTAATGAGAATCTGTGTACATGCATGGAATCAGCCCATAAAGAGCATGATGTATTCAAATTTACTCGCGTCTGTGTGCTTGTCTCGATATAACCTTCTCGATCATTTAGACTTTAATCTTCCTCTCCAGAAATATAATTTCCTTTACCAACAATGAAGTTTCAATCTTTCCTCTCTTTCAATTTTATGCTGCTTCAAGTTCAATGATTTTGCTGCATCGAGAGGGAGGGGGAGAGAGAGGCTGTAAGGTTGTGCTCGTTGAATCACTGGTTTTCGCTGCCGCTGCTCCATTTCTATCCGCCATCGCGTTGTGGGTATCGTCTGGCGACTGATTAGAGCGGTGCCGCGTAAGCATTGATTTGACTCTGAGATCGGTAAGCATTTCCGCTTTCACCCGCTGCAGAAAATGGTTTCAATTTGAAGCAAGTGTTTCACATGGGCAAAAGGGTTTTGGTTCCTTCTCCTAATATTATTGGTGAACCACTTGCTTGCAGGAGGACTCGGTCGAATTGTGCTAGAGCTGAGGTCATCTGCCTGTCTTGGCTGGTTTTATTCTGTGGGTGCTGCTTCCATGAGCTCCTGGGTTGACTCGTTAGTAGAACAATCTGAGCCAGGGGGGGATATTGTGATTCATCTTTCAGTATATCCTCATTGAGGATGAGTAGTCGTAGATTACGGCGGAGGTTATCAAAGAAGGGGAAGGAAAAGGTGATTATCCCCAGCTATCCCGAGTTCGAGGATGAGGCTTCAACCTCAGACATCTCCACCACTGCTACCTGGAATGTTGATTGGACTATGTTGCCGAATGATACAGTGATTCAATTGTTCTCCAGTCTTAACTACCGGGATCGAGCCAGCTTCTCATCCACGTGTAAGGCTTGGAAATCTCTCAGCACTGCACCCTGTTTATGGGAGTTCCTCGATCTCCGGGCCCATAAATGTGATGCTGCAGTGGCTGCATCGCTTGCTTCTCGCTGCATTAATCTCCAGAGATTGTGGTTCCGTGGTGCTGACACAGCAGATGCGATCATACACATCAAAGCCGGTAACTTGCGTGAAATCAGTGGAGACTACTGCCGGAAAATTTCTGATGCGACTCTTTCAGTGATTGCTGCAAGGCATGAGTTACTTGAGTGCCTTCAACTGGGTCCTGACTTCTGTGAAAGGATCACAAGTGATGCCATTAAGGCAATAGCAATCTGCTGCAATAATTTGCTGAAACTTAGGTTATCAGGAATCAGGGATGTTCATGGTGATGCAATTGATGCACTTGCAAAGCATTGCCCAAACTTGACTGACATTGGGTTCTTGGACTGTCTGAAAGTAGATGAAATGGCTTTAGGCAATGTGTCATCACTGAAATTCCTCTCTGTGGCGGGGACTTCTAATATAAAGTGGGGAGTAGTTTCTCACAAGTGGCACAAGCTACCCAACTTGATTTCTTTAGATGTTTCTAGAACTGATATAGGACCTGCTGCAGTTTCAAGGTTGTTAGTTTCTTCTCAGAGTTTGAAGGTTCTTTGTGCATTGAATTGTGCTATTCTGGAGAAGGAGGTTAACTTCTCAGCCCCAAAAATAAAGGGCAAGTCATTGATTGCAACTTTCACTGATGTATTCGAGGAGATATCCTTGTTATTTGCTGATGCTACAAGCAGAGGTAATAATGTGTTCCTAGAATGGAGAAACTCGAAGAAGAAGAATAAAAGCATAGATGAAGTGATGACATGGCTTGAGTGGATATTATCACATACACTCTTGAGAACAGCAGAGAGTAATACTCAAGGTCTAGATGAATTCTGGCTCAGACAAGGTGCACCATTGTTGCTTAGCTTAATCCGCAGCTCCCAAGAGGATGTTAAAGAAAGAGCTGCTACTGTGCTTGCAACCTTTGTTGTAAAAGATGATGAGAATGCTAGCATAGACCGTGGGAGGGCTGAAGCAGTTATGCGAGATGGGGGCGTTCGCCTTCTCTTAGACCTTGCTAAATCGTGGCGGGAAGGGCTGCAATCAGAAGCTGCAAAGGTAAAATCTTGACCGAATTAAAAGCTACCAAACCATTTTTTTGGATGCACTGGGTCCACTACTTGTTCAAATGTTGGGTGCCATACTCTAAATAATGCATGGGTTTGCTGCTTTTGGAGATTGTCATGTAAAATATTTTAAAGCTCCACTTTCACTTATAAAGGTGGAATTATGGTAGTCATGCCTTATTATTGCTTTCTGAGCTGATAAAAATCCTGCTTGATGAATACTTGATACACATAGGCTATAGCAAACTTGTCTGTCAATGTGAATGTCGCAAAAGCTGTTGCTGAGGAAGGAGGAATCAACATCCTTGCTGGTCTAGCTAAGTCCATGAATAGGCTTGTCGCTGAAGAGGCTGCTGGAGGCTTGTGGAACCTCTCTGTCGGGGAAGAGCACAAGGTTTCCTATATCTTGCTGTTCCCACTTGGCATGTTTAGACACATACTAGTTTATATGTTTTTCTAATCAGAAGGCTTCTGTCAGGCTGAGATTGCTGAGGCTGGTGGTGTAAAAGCTCTAGTTGATCTTATATTCAAATGGTCGGCTGGTGGCGATAGTGTTCTGGTATAACTGTTGCATTTATCATATATGTCCTACTTTTATGAATATAAATGTCCTTTCTCACCTATAATATCAAACTTTCTTTACCTTTAATATTTTGTGGTTATCTAGAGGGGGGAAAAAAAAAGAAAGGGAATTCAAGGGATTATTAATGATGTAATTTTGCTCCTTTTCAGGAACGTGCAGCTGGCGCTTTGGCAAATCTAGCAGCTGATGACAAGTGCAGTACAGAAGTTGCAGTGGCTGGGGGGGTGCATGCTTTGGTTATGCTTGCTCGCACCTGCAAGTTTGAGGGAGTTCAAGAGCAGGTAGTTGCATCTTTACTTTTGTTAGATGAAATGCTTATGCATGATTAAGAGATAGGTATAACTATCATGGCTGGCTGGGTTTTTATCTATAGAAATGATGTATGATAAACAAATGGTGGAGCAACAAAGAATGTATTTGTCTCAAAACTGACATTTCCACGACAATTGCCAAATGAAGAAATAGAAATAAAAAAGGATTGGTTTTGAAGGGTTATATTCACTTAGGCCATGTTTGGTATGCATGAATGGAATCGAAATGGTCTTTGGAATAGAATGAGAAATAATGGTCATTACTATTCTTATGTTTTGTATCATCTTTAAAACTTATGTAATGGATTTTGATATAAAAATGGTTTTACCAATTATGCCCCTATCTGTATTCCACTAAAATTTTCATAACATTTTAAAATATTTATAATATCTATGTTTT